>OZ010678.1:39901917-40201095 GCA_963932185.1 Troglohyphantes excavatus
TTTTTTCAAACAATTTGTTAAATAATCGTGTTTTTTTTTTCCTTTAACGTACAAGATTCCTAAAAAAGTACCATTAACTGGTTTACACTAGATTATTACTAAGGACAATGTTGTAGATATATTGGAACAGATGGTAGCATAGGACATTTGGCGAATTTTTTTTTTGCGACGAAAAATTGCCGTTAAACATAGCATAGGGTTGCCAGATTGAAAGTTGCCACAAGAATCTGAAAATATCAACAATTTCAGGTGGGGTTACCATACTATAAATTTATCGCCCCTATAAACGCCAAAAAAAAAAACCTTGTACGCCAAATATCCTATACTACATCTGTACTGATATATTCATATAGCCATTAAAAAATAGTTAGTACTAGTGTATTATTGCATTCATGTTGGTGAAAGTCGCTAAAGGCAAATTGTACGTCAAGTTCTGATAGCTTGACGTCGGTGCCTTATGACAACCATGCACCTATTTTCTAGTTTTGTTTCAGCAAATGCTGTCCTCAGCAATAAAAAAATTTCGTTAAATTACTTCAAGAGTATAAATACTTTGCCTTAGATTCTTATTCGTCTGTGAAGAAATTGCCAACCTGGTTGCAATAATGCACAAGTATCCTATTATTAATGAATTGTGACATACCATTCTTCATAAAGTTAATTTCTTTTAGGTACAGATGTAGTATAGGACATTTGGCGCGCGAGGTTTTTTTTGGCGTGCTTTATGGGGGCGATAAATTTATAGTGTGGCAACCCCACCTGACATTTTTGGTATTTTCCCGATTCTTGTAGCGACTTTCAATCTGGCAACCCTATGACGTCATAGTGCTGTTTAACGGCAATTTTTCTTCTCTAAAAACAAAAACGCGCCAAATGTCCTATACTACATCTGTTCCTTCTTTTATTACAATAGTTATTTATAACCTACAAAATTATAATAATTCGTATTTTTCAGAAAATTCTGACATATCTGAAGCAAAATCTTTCTTCGAGAGTAATTATAGTCACATCTATTACATTTTCTACGATGTCTTCATATCTGTTGAAGCCAATTTGAAACAACGGGGTAAGTTTATTTTCAAATGTTATCTTCCTTTCTTAATGTCGTAGAAGTGCATTAACATATTCGAATGGGTTCAAGTTTTATTTTTCCATTAATATCCCTATATTTGTACATTGGGAAACAGGAATTTCATGCATTTCTGAAATTTAACCAAACAAATTTTTATTCTATCGCAGACGAACAAAAATTATTAACTGACTGAACAGTGCGCCAAACAAAACTCCAAAATAAAACTGCCAGAAACTTTAACACTAAACCTACCACGAGTGATCAAATGACCGTTTTTGAAATTTCGTTTAGAATTACTTGTATACAAAGTTACTGTATCGCCTTGTAACTTATTGACTTTTCCTATAATATACATACAACCCATTTTTCAATGTTCGCAACTTTCTTTATTGTTTACTTCCCGAAAAAAATTATATATTCTTCGGAAAGGAACTTCTGAAATTGTTTTATGGGTCCACAATGTAATTTTGGATCTACAGTGTTGTGGCGATCCAGCCATCTGGGCACCAAGCGTCCTGCGGGCCAACCAGGCAACGCTATATACATCACGTCGGCCCAACCAGGTGGCAGGTGTGCAGACCGACTCACAGCAGGCGGTGCTGACGGCAACGTAAAATGTGCAATACAAAATACTGTAATTTGTAAAAAATGTGCCGAAAATGCATAAATGTTTCTAAATAGAAAAAAAAATTGTTTACTATCCAATTGGCTAAAATCTCTTTCTATATTAATATATATATATTTTTTGAAGCGGTCATTTGACCGCTCATCGTAGGATTAGGTATACATGAAATGTCGGTAGGTTTAGTGTTAAATTAAAACCGCCAAGTCGAGAAGTTATCAATTCGACTGTAACATATTTTTTTATGTATGTTTGCGCAGGGTTTCGATTCTAATTCAGGTATTTGGAAAAAAAATTGTTGTTTGATAGGGGATGTTTCACTTGGGAGCCATTTGAAAAAAATATCTGGTTATCTGGCATTTAACTATCCGAAATTCTCAATTAACCGGACCGTTTGAAAACAAATATTGTCCGATTTTGAAAATTCTTTTTTTGTTGAATAGAGAATATTTTTTTCTTAAACAGGATTTTAATAAGTATAAAATTGATAGTATTAAATAATTAAATTTTTTTCAACTTCATCGTAAAATTAAAAATTATTTTTAGGGATGAAACGGATATCCGGTATCCGGCTGCTTTTTAACTATCCGGTAACTATCCGATATCCGAAAGTAAAGTGCCGGATAACCGATTTTCCATGCCGATATCCGGATGAATAAAACATCGAAGATTTTTTTTTTTGCGATCAATTTTCTTTGTTCTTGCTTTAAGTATTTTCCTGAAAAAATTGTTATGGTGGAGGGTCATCACATCTCACAACTAATATAAAGTTGAATAAAAAAATAAATTTCTCAAAAGTTTAAGCAAACTTGAGTTTTCATGTTTGGAATGAAAAGGCATGGTAAAATTACAATTATTCAGAAATTAAGTGTAAAATGTACAAAACATACGACCATTACAAGCAGCATCCTAGAATAACCCTTTGTAAATAAAGAAGTTTTTTGAATGTTTATTCAATTTTGGTATCACTTTAAAGATAAGAAATTGGGAAATATTAGAGAATAAAAAAATATTTTTAAATTTTTGACCGATTTCCGTTTTTTTTAGTGTGTGTGAGAAGTTATTTTCATAAAAAATAAACTGCCGGATATCCGGCAAAATCTAGTTCGGATATCCGATATCCGGTTTGTAATGTGCGCCAGATATCCGATATCCGGCAAAACCACTATCCGGTTCATCCCTAATTATTTTTTACTTTTGAAAAATAGGTTTGTAATATCATTTTGGATGTAAAAACTGAAGCTTTACAGTGAGAAACTGTCGGGTCTCTTACAGGGTTTTATGGTTCTTAAAAACTCCTTTACCTAGAGTTTGGCGCAGCTTGGCCATATTTAGGCCTTGTGCCATTAAACCTCACACAACCAACCAATCAACCTAAGAATCTCCTTATTTTTGTTCGAAAAGCCTTAAAAGGTTTCAAGTTACCACCAAACAATATTACTGCAAGTCTTAGAAAGTCCTTAAATTGACTATCATTTAAACAATTTGAGTAAACCTCTATTAAAAATTGGGAACAGATGTAGTATAGGGCATTTGGCGAGTTTCTTTTTTTGGCCACGAAAAAAGTCGGACGATTGCTGAGCACAATGACGTCATAGGGTTGTCAGATTGAAAGTCCCTACAAGAATAGGAAAATACCAACAATGTCAGGTGGGGTTACCATACTATAAATTTATCGTCCCTATAAAGCACGCAAAAAAAAAATTGCGCCAAATGTCCTTTAATACATCTGTACCAAAAATTGATCTTTATATGAACACAACTTTGTATCCGAGTAGAAAAATAAAATGTGGGTCAATAATTAAATATAAGGAAATTGTAAAAAAAATAATTTTGTTAATATAAAATGTAATACCAAATTCTAAAATTTCTCTTGCGCCAACCAAAACATTGTTTTGGTGACCAGTTTGGTGGCCAAGAAGGGGGGGGGGGGGGGGAGAATTGCCAAATGTCCTAAAAATCTTTTTGCTGTTATGCTCCTGAAATATGACTATTTTATAATTTTAATTAGCTACGTTATAGTTAAGTAACATTTTAACGTGTTTTGTTGTTAATAGCTGCTATATATAGTTATTCTTTATTAAATAAGATTTTGTTTTTAGCTCACCACCGCACTGCAAAGGAAGAGTTGGAAATTGTGAGATTTGTATTCGAGGTAAAAAAAAGATTTATAAATAATATAATCTTAATTTTAATTTGTTAGAGGGCATTACCTAGTATATTTTTTAAAAAAAGAAGTATAAACCGGATAAATAAAACAGTAATAAAGTATAAGTCATTTTTTAAAATGAAAATATAAGATGCCTTCTAAGAACTAATTTATTGTTATGTATATTTCTTACCAAATTCTGAAGTCAATAGATAAAGTGATTGATGCCTTTAAATCAACATCAATCAATTATAGTGATGTAAAATTATTTGTTGTTTATAATTTTTTTTTTTTTTTATGTTCAGAAACTCTTAGTTTTACTCCCAGAATTAATAAATAGAAGATGGCAGTGCCACAGCATTCAAAGAATAATGAAGAAATTTCTTCATCATGGGAATTCAACAAAGGTATAATGACTATGTGTTTTTTATGGGTTTATATAAGATAAAGTTTATGAATGTTATTTAACTTATTCTGCCAGATGTTGTATATTTTAACTAGGGATGAAACGGATATCCGGTAACTATCCGGTATCCGGCCTATCCGGCTGCTTTTTAACTATCCGATATCCGGAAGTAAAGTGCCGGATATCCGATTTTCCATGCCGGATATCCGGTTGAATAAAACATCAAAGATTTTATTTTGTGGTGATCAATTTTCTTTGTTCTTGCTTTAAGTATTTTCCTGAAAATTCTACCAATGTATTCACAGTATGCAGATTCCCCCTTTAGCCAATAAAGACTTTAAAACTTTCTTTTTTCCCTTTTAACTTTTCTTTTTTTCAAATTTTTAACTTTAAAATTATATTTTTAACGAATCGTTATGGTGGAGGGTCATCACATCTCACAACTAATCTAAAGTAAAATTAAAACATAAATTTCTCAAAAATTTAAGCAAACTTGAGTTTTCATGTTTGGAATGAAAGGGCATATTGTAAAATTACAATTATTCAGAAATTAAGTGTAAAATGTACAAAACTACGACCATTGCTAGCAGCACCCTAGAATAACCCTTTGTAAATAAAAAAGTTTTTTGAATGTTTATTCAATTTTTGTATCACTTTAAAGATAAGGAATTGGAAAATATTACAGAATAAAAAAATATTTTAAAATTTTTGACCGATTTCCGTTTTTTCTAGTGTGTATGAGAAGTTATTTTCATAAAAAATAAACTGCCGGATATCCGATCGGATATCCGGCAAAATCCAGTTCGGATATCCGATATCCGGTTTGTAATGTGCGCCGGATATCTGATATCCGGCAAAACCACTATCCGGTTCATCCCTAATTTTAACCCTCTTCCAAATGCTATATCGACTAAAAATTTGGCATATTTATGCAATCCTACTCATTATATTTACTTTGTCATAATAATGGGATAATTCAGCATCCCCCCCCATACTTTTTCGTTAGAGCCAAAAAATAAAAACATTTAACTGTCCGTTCATAGATGGCAGCATTATCAACGACTTGTTTAAAAAAACCTATTAAAATGAATTATTTTAAATGCATTTTTTAAAAAAACTTTGATATTTATGAGATGAAAGTACGATTCGTCACTGGTCCATGAAATTCTCTTTCTTTTGACACCATATGATTTGTTGCGTCTAAGGGGTGTAAAAGGAATCTTGATTACAGAAATATACACTAGCATGCCGTGTGATAATTATGCATTGGCACTAAATTAAATGTCATGATTTCATATTAGAAGTAAACATTAATATCTATAAAATCGGTATGAAATACCTTTTGGACTGAGTCATATACTGAAATACGACATCTGTCAAACCTTCCTATAAGAGACCTGTGGAACCTTCCTATAAGAGATAAATTATATATCATCGTGTAGAGTAACGTTAGACATTTCAAAAAGGCCAATTGTCAACCCATTCCCACTTCTAATATTTGTACCATATGGGGTTGGGGTGGAGTGTCATCATAACTTTGGTATACCTTTCTACCCCCATATCGGGATATATAAAATAAATTATATACTATCGTGTTGAGGAAGGTGGACCGCGTTTACCATGTTGATTGTTACCCATTCCTTCCTCTGACCTTCGAACTGCATGGAGGAAAATGTTGTCTTTGACTGCAGTATATGCGTTTCCGTCCTCATAACTCCATGTGGAAATGGTCTGTAGGTATAAGTGACATACCATCGTGTAGAGGAAGGTGGATCGCATTAATCAGATTGATCATTTATCCTTTTTATCACATTGGGTCCAAAAGTAGTCGTGAACCAAACCTTAAGGTACAATGTGTCCTGTACCTACCCATTTTTTTTTTAATTAGCAAGTTTAATTTTAATGCATTTTTAGGAGAGTTTTTGTAAATGAGAAGCTGTTTGAACTGTTTTACAATCAAAACTATAGTACTGCTGCAAATGTAAAAGTCTATATTTGTAATAATGCCTTCATTCTTATTTTGTGTAGCTTCGAAGGGACGGAGTCCGTTTGTTTCTCCTGTGGTACCAGATATTGGGGGAAAATGCCCCGGAGGCCTTGGACTCTGTTTTTTCGTCCCTGGTGCCAGGCCTGGTTCCCGGTGTGCCTAATCCGTATATAATACCCCCGAATTCAAGCCAGCAACATGGACTGTACAATAGGAATGCTACCAGCGAAAACTATCAAGAAACATCGACTTTTTATGCAAGCTCAACTGATGTTCCTGAAACTGGTAAGATTTAAGTTGAGATTAACTGGGATTTGTGCTTTAGAAAGCATTTCAAAATCCATTTTTGATTTATATTTTTTTATTATCCCTTTTCTTGCTAAGAATCTTTTTTTATTTATTTTATAGTTATCCGTGTTTCTGTTGTTTTAAAAAAAAATCTTTGGTGCATTTAGTTGTGAAAAAATAAGTAAGATGTTTTTTAGGCTCAAAAGCATGCAAGTTAGGGTACCACTTAATAACATTGTCTAGATGGTTCCGCCCCACCTCAATTTCCCGTTCTTTTGCAGTTTGGATATGTTTTAAAAAACTTATTTTTGTTAATATAATAACGCTTATATTCTTCCTAATTTAAGCTGACATCCTCAAAATAATTACCAATTCACCAATAAATTAAAGGGGTTAATTGTCAAAATGGCTTGCATAATGGATAAATACAAATGGGGATGCAACAGATTTTTGTAAACAAACTGATGTTGCCATTCCACAAAGAGAAAAACAGCATTTTTTAATCACTGCATAATAGAATTATATATAGAGATATTTGCATTTTATTTCTCTAGGTTTAAATGTTTTTGTTTAATTGCTATTTATTACTTATTATTTGACTTTTCAATTTATGTTAAGTTATATTTTCAGGCCCAATATCTGCTATAGAAATCATGCCTATTTTACCACCATTAAGTGGTGAGCAACTGCCTGATGATTGCACTCGATTCTACCTTGATTGTCTATTAGAATACATGGTCTCACAGGTGATTTTCTTTTGTGTAATTTATTTGACTTATTAATATGAAATGTGTACTTATTTTTAAAAATCTTTTAAAATTTTTATTTAAAAAATATTTACAGGTGTGCAAGGTTGAGTGGAGAGACAAATCTGAAGTAAGATACCTTAAAAGCTTCCAATTTTTGTTCGAGAAATTCAAGAAACACTACCTGCCACAGATATTTCCAGGGTTTACTTGTTTGACAAACTTATTTCTACCATTATTAGGTAAGTTTGCAGGTGATTGTTTATTTGAAAATATTGTAAATATGTCTAATTCTGTAGGGTTAAGTGAGGGAAATTGGGTTTTAAAACTCAATTTTTGACTATAAAAAATATTCACCAGAAACCTCAAGTTTTTCGAATAGTATATTTTGATATTTTCTGGTATAATAAATGTCTTTTAAGAACTTTTATTGTTGGCAGCCCAACCTCTATCCAACAATTAAAATATCTTGAAATCAGAAAAACAGTTAAATCAGCTGTTCGATTAATCGAAATTTTTGAATAAATAAAAGTTGGATAACCAATTTTTGTTGCAGTTTTTGCCAAAGGGGATTTTTCTCTATCCAACAAAAAATATTTTTAGACTCGTACATACAGGGTGGAAACAAAACCGAGAAATCAGGGAATTATCATAGAAATTTTTAATTCTGGAAATATCGGAGAAATTTTCAAAATTTCACAAAAAATCAGGGAATTTTTAAAATTTGGACCATTACAACGGCAATTATCGTCTGTTATGCCCCCCATTCTTGTTAATTTAATTGTCAATATTTTCTTTTAGTTCTGAATAAGAATTTAAGAAAAAAAAAAGCATAGTTATGCGCATTTTCGTATTTTCAGTTTTATTTTTGTAAAAACGTGAACCACTGCTGGAGGGAGAAGCAAAAGCAAAGTGTGTTGGACCTTGAATTGTAAGCAACATGTGAGGGGCTAAATATGGGATTTATTGAAGATTGGATTAGGAAATATGAAGCATATAAAACACTTAAAATTATCTACAAAAGAAATAATTTTAAAACACTTCCTTTTTTTTCAGTTTCTTCTTCCAGGGAACATGTTTAATTACTATAATGCCTGTCGCAATTGCATAATTTGTGTTGTATCCATAAATTATTATTTTAACTGTCAATAAGTGTATTTCTTATAATTTTTCATTTATGATGCAAAATATTTATCGTATTATCGCAGCGTGGATACTTTGTTTCTAAACAAAGCATGCATTGCAACATTTGTTAACGTAATTGTAAATTCAGGGAAATTTTTGTTACACCATTATGGAAATCAGGGAAATACCAGGGAACTTTTTTTTCCAGAATTTTGTTGCCACCCTGAATCAGCAGCTCGATTAATTTAAATTTTTTAATAAAAAAAAAGTTGTATAAGCAATTTTTGTTGCAGTTTTTGCCAAAGGGATTTTTCTCTATCCAACAAAAAAATAATTTTAGAATCATACATATTCTTTTTTCAAGTTGAGAATTTAATAGCTAAATTGATGTTATTTTTACAGACTTACCTGTGTTACGTCGTGAAATTGATCTCAAAATCGACCACGATGGTAGCAGATTTTCCCAGAAAGATACGCTTTTGCACTGCCAGTCCACTGTTATTCGATGGGCCACGCACTTCACCCAGTGCTTGAAAAAAACTAATGTAACCTTTCAGCAGCCAATAGTACAGAATGAAGTGTAAGTTGCATAGATTGTTATATGAATTTATAATTGAGTCGTGTGGTCTTGCATTGCTGGGCGCTATTGAAAAATATAGATCTCCAAATGAAAAAAATTCTTAAAAGAAAAACAAGGATTCAATTTCTGTTGCATGTTTGAACAGAATTGTTAGCTCCAAATTTTGCTAATTGGATATTTTGTTCTCAATATTATTTTAAATTAATTAATCTTGCATTTTTTAGTAATCTATGCCCCTATTGGTAGAGTGTTCTCTAGCAATTATATTTTTAGATTTGATCAAAGTTAATAGTGAAGATATTTATAAAAAATTATTAAAATATCCTCACCTTAAGCAGTATGCATGATTGAAAAAATTTCAAATATTTCATTTTATACTTTTAAATAAAAATATTGGAATAAAAGCAAAATGTTTTATTTAAAATAAAGAGATGATATATTATATTGCAATTTTTTTTTTGTAAAGTCTACATTGTTTTTGTTTTATACATAATAAAAGATTGTTTGGAAGGAGTTCTGAGTTTCTCCGTTGAAAGAGCATTTTTTTAAAAAAAATGAGTGTCCATTATTTAGTAGAAAAATGAAAGTGCATTATTTATTTGTCTTGAATATATTATTTTGCATGAGTTCTTTTACACAAATCCTACATTTTGTCGTTAAACGGCCAATTGCTGAAGCTTTTCTTTCTTGTGATGCAATTCATAAAAATATTTTGGAAATCGGAATTAACCTTACGGTGTGTCGACCAGAGGTCCTTACACCTTCATCGAACGCTAAACGCGAGTTCGTTTTAGTAAATCTGAAAAATAATATCAGTAGTTGGGCGTGTGTAAGAAATAAGTAGAGATACAGAATGCTTTGTAATACATATTTTATTATTATAAGATGCAAATACACAATAATGAGGAAAATAACATAACCTAGCTACTTCTGGAGGAGCAGCTGTCGAGTTTGACATGTCGATTTGACGAGCAAGTCTATGAGGGTCGTGATGAATCGTACGGGGTCTTTTGTGTTTCTGGTTTGCTGTATGGTCGTAGTTAGTGATCTCCTTTAGGTGTTGTGAGTCTGAGTTATCTATCGCAATGTTGTAATTGTGTGAGATTGTTAATATTGCTGTGTCAATGGTGTCCATTTTAAGATCGTTATGTAGAATGGTGTTTCTGACATATCTTATACAAATATTTCTTAAATTCTATTTCAAATGGCTTTCTATTTTCTAGAAAAAAAAGGGTAGTTATATAATTATTTACTGATTAAAATAATAATAAAAATAAAATAATTGACATTGATTTTAATAAAATTTAAAATTAGAACTTGTGTTCATAACATATATTTGTAAATAAATTTAGAATTTGCAGTTTAACTTGAAATATTTCCAATTACTTTAGCATATGAAAATAATTTGTATTTATTTTTTTACTTTTTAAAAACTGGACTATATGAATGTGAAAAGCACAATGGTTGTATGTCCATTTTTTGGATAAAAAGATGTATTGGTATCAACATAAAACTCTTTTCCGCTACACAAACATTATGTGTAAATTCTAAAATACATTTTTGTGATGCCAGTTTTTTTTAAAAAAATCCCCATTGGCTTCCACTAAGTTAGTAATCTTCTTTTTGAAAGTTTTCAGAGTGGACATGGCCATTGTGCTTATAGCTAATGATATAGACAAATTATATTTGTATACATTTGAATTTTATAGACATGTTGTAGTAATGATTAAATTATCTTTCCTATACATTGATTGATTTAGTTGCCAGCTGTAGCATTAATTTTTTTAAATCGTGCTAAATAAAAAAACGTGTATTTCATTTTGGAAAGATCCTTAGGGTTTTAATATATAGCTTTAAAATTTATATCTCTTTATAGAAAAGAACAAACCGATCCAAACCGTCCAACCACAATGTCAGAGGTGGAGAACAGCCAATCAACTACGAGCCTCCTCACTGCCCCCTCCATCCCCCTCGAGAGAGACCCGAGCAGCACTTCCATTGGAAACGACGACTTGTCGTTCAGAGACTATACGATCGTTCGAGACACTTTGTATTCTAGTCGAGAGAACATTAACATGGTGAATGAAGTGTTTCGTCAGGTAATTTTTTAAGTATTTTGTTGTTTGTGTAAATTAGTGTTTATTTTGGGAGGTTTTTTTAACTAAGGCTTTCGCAGACATTCGTTTATCAACAAAATTTCCGGATGTTAAAATAAATTTTTAAAAATCTGCATTTAAACCACTTCTTGGTCATTTTTGAAAGTGGCAAAGAACAAAAACTATGTCAATAAGTTGGAGTTAACTATTGTGTGTCAACAAGCGTGGAATATCGGAACTGCAAAGGTTTCATTAATAATCGAATCAATATTGCTAAAAATATAAAATGCCTCCGGGAAGTCAAGTTCGACTGGAGATTTGGGTTTGCAAATTAAATGTGGGTTAGAAAAATTAAATGTATGAATATGTTCCCAAGAGTGCCTGGCAAATTGAGGACATCCGTATTTCTTGTTTGACAGTATGTGCTTGATACTCCTTAATGCAAAATTTTTAATTTTAATAATGTTCTTTTTGTTTGACAAATATATGATGTGCCACATTGACATGAGATTATCTATTTAAATCTCTATTGCTACAAAACATTTTTTGAAAATATACTATAGGAGAAAATTGTTTGAATACTAGATGGCAAGGAATTATCTGGGAAATATGAGGGAATTTCAAATAGTTTTATGTCTGGACACCCTGCGAAACCTTATTCTCATTATAAATCTAGCTTTTATATATATTTATATTTTTCCAGGCATTTTATATGCACTTCAGGTATGCTTCTACCATGAGAAAAGTGGTCGCTGTTTACAGAGAGTGGATTCATAAAAATGTAAGTTTACTATATTGTATCAATATCAACATTCAAATAAGTACTTGGATTTAGTGAGCAGTAATTTTGATTGTCTATTTCTATTTGTTATTCAAGAGCACGGAAAAGCCTTTATTTTTGGAAGAACCTATACAACCGGTCTCGGACTGCAAGGAAGATAAAGTGGATGGTTGCATATCTTCTAAGACATCAGTAAGTTTTGAATAAAATTATTTTAGTATTTTCCTTTTACTTAAAAACATTAGTCTGAAGCAGTATTATATATGTAAAAAAAAATGTAGAATGACCTGCTTTCAATATCTATGCAAGAAGTATGCTTTATACAATTACTAGCTGTATGCAGAGTGGCAACATAACCTGGAAAACCAGGAAATTGGAATTATTTTAGAATTTTTTAATTCTGGAAATGGCGGGGAAAGTTATAAAAATCAGGGAATTTTTCAAATTTGAATCACTAAAATGGCAATTATTATTGTCTATTCTGCGTAGTTCAGTTGCTGAAAATTCCCATTAGTTGTAAAGAATGGGAAAAAAAAGTATGGGCGCACTCATGCACAGTTTCGTTGTTGATCGAAATGTTGATCACTGCTGGAGGGAGAAACAAAAGCAAAGCACATTGGACTTTGGATTGTAAATGTGTGCAGCTAATGAATATGCGATTTATTTAAGATTGGAAGAGGAAATATTTTGATTTTAAGTATGAATTTGAATGAAACTCTTATGACATAAATGAGAAAAAGAATGTTTATTGATGGATGAAGAAATGAATGCTCTTCGAGTTATATAGGAGAGATAGTTCTATAAATATTTTACTGCTTTTTTGCATTCTCTGCTTCCAGTGAGAATGCTTAATTACTATTATGCTTGTCACACTTGTCTAATTTTATATTGAATCCATAAATTATTATTGTAACTGAATATAAGTATAGCTCATATTTTTTTAATTTATAATGCAATATATTTATTATAGCGTGGATACTTTGTTTTTCTACAAAGCATGTATTGCAAATTTTTTTAATGTAATTGTAAAATCAGTGAACATTTTGTGACGCCATCAGGGAAATATCGGGGAACTTTTTTTCTAGGATTTTGTTGCCACCCTGTGCATGGCTCTGCATACATAAGGAATGCTCCAGAGCAGTGGTCGGCAAACTCTTTAGTCAACAGAGCCAAATATCAACAGAACAACGATTAAAATTTCTTTTGGGAGCCAAATATCAACAGAACAACGATTGAAATTTCTTTTGAGAGCCACATTTTTGAAACTTAAACTATATAGGTAGATACATTGTTATTAACTTAATTGGGGTACTCCTAAGCTGGCCTTTACTAAAATCGTCCTCAATCTGATTGAGGTGCGTGCGCTGAGATTAACTCCTTCCAACTCTTCCATCCACACTCGTCTTGTATTTCGTCTATCTCCTTTCGTTCATCCTCTCTGTATGTCCAAACTATCTTAACATACCTTTCTCAATCATAACAATAACTGACAAACACTAATGTTAACAATTGCCTTGCATCTCAATGGAAAGTTTGGGTAAGTCAAGTTTGTATGTTGTTTTTAATTTTTGCCACGAAGTTTCAACGTGGCCGCCCGCATGTGGTAATTTGTCTAAGAGCCACACTCAAAAGGCCAAAGAGACGCATGTGGCTCACGAGCCGCGGTTTGCCGACCACTGCTCCAGAGCATAGCTTTTGCCACCATGAAAAGCTTTTTTTAATATTTGTGGATTATTTAATGTGTATTTATTCCTGAATGTATAATTTGTTTCAAATCCTCAGGATTCAAGTTGTGTTTCTCACGATCAAGACTCGCAGGAACTTCCCGGGATGCGCCTCAGGAAAGATTCCTACTTGAAAGCTATTCACAGCGACAATAACCACCTAAGAGCAGGCCTCCAGAATATGCTGATAGTTTTCCTCACAAATGCATCAAATGTTTTCCTTCTTGATCTGTCCCATGATAATTTGCACATGCTGGAAGAACAGGTATTATTCACTGACGCTTATTTAACCCTTTGCGCTCTAATAACACCTTTGATGTTTATGTTCTTTTAACAGAACAGTTAACTCTATTTCCATTCTTTTCACCAAAGTCTTTGGATGATAAAAAAGTTCTATTTAGTACTAAAGCAAGTTTTTTTTTAAATAAAAAAACTCGAAACATACTGCTTTAGTTAACCCTTTAGTTATTTAACCGTTTGCATTCTAAGAACGCCTTTGACGTTTACGTTCTTTTTACAGAACAGTTAACCCATTTTTATTGTTTTCACCCAAAATCTTTGGATGATAAAAAAGTTTATTTAGTAGTAAAGCAAGTTTTTTTTTAAATAAAAAAACTTGGAACATACTGCTTTAGTTTATTTTGTTAGATGGGTTGTATAGACCTTTTATGAAATGACTTAAAAAAAATTAATCATAATTAAAAAAAAAATATTTTAGTATTTAAAAATTTTATGTAGCATTTGGAAAACAATTAAATTAATTTATTGTATTAAATTTTATTATCATGGTTATTTTTTTTCTTCTGTACAGTTTTATATTTGTAATATGCTTAAAACTTCCTTAAAAAAAATATCAATATTTAAATACTATTTATGTATTTTTATAAAAATAAGTGTGCGGTATAGATGTAGTATAGGACATTTGGCGCACGAGGGTTTTTTGTCGTGTTTTATAGGGGCGATAAATTTATGGTATGGCAACCCCACCTGACATTGTTGGTATTTCCCTATTCTTGTGGCAACTTTCAATCTGGCAACCCTATGCTATGTTTAACAGCAATTTTTCGTCGCCCATAAAAAACCCGTGCCAAATGCCCTATACTACATCTGTTCCAAGTGTGCTATAAAAAATTTGTTTATTATTTAATTCTTAAACACTAATTCTTTTAAATGATGTTGAGCCCTATTGTAAATGTTTGTTTTATTTTTTACATTTTGGAAATCAAAGTACATGTAGTTTTGAATAATTGTATTTCTTTTCACCTTTTTCAAAAACACAGAAGCAGTTTGAACACAAATAGTTTGAATATCTAAATATGTTAATCATATTAAATTGACTATTTTGTAAAATATTGCTAATAAATTATTGTAATAATAACCATGGGCCATTGTTTATTAAGTTTGGAATATTACGCATTTGTCTTTGTCGGATTTAATATATATATTTTTTCTCATTTCAGGTGGATATGTGTAAACGGGTCTTAAACATTTATCGGTATATGGTTATGAACGTTCAAATGGAAAGAAGAGTTTGGTAACTATGGTTTTGACGCTACTTTTGTTTCCGTCCACATTTCTCTAGATGTTAAAATTAGAAAAATTCTCTCGGATTAATATTTAAATGTGTTCATTGATTAATTAAGAAATTGTCCTATCTAATACAGGGTGGTAGCATAACCTGGAAAACCAGGAAGTCAGGGAATTGTCATGGAAATTTTTTATTCTGGAAATATCAGGGAAAAGTCAGGGAAATTTTCGAAATTTCACAAAAAATCAGGGATTTTTCAAATTTGGATCATTAAAACGGCAATTATCCTCTATTATGCACTCTATTCTGGGTAATTTAGTTGTCAATATTTCCTTTAGTTCTGAAAAAGAATTTTTTTTTTTTAAAAGTATGGTTATGCACATTTTCATATTTTCAGTTTTATTTTTGTAAAAACGTGAACCACTGCTGAGGGAGCAGCAAAAGCAAAGTGCATTGGACCTTGAAATTGTGAGCAACATGTGAGGGGCTAATGAATGTGATTTATTAAAGATTGGAATAGTAAATATTAAGCATATAAAACATTTAATTTTTTCTCCAAAAGAAATAGTTGGAAATTTGCATTATCTGCTTACAGAGAACATGATTAATTACTATTATGCCTGCCAGAATTGTATAATTTGTGTATCCATAAATTAGCATTTAAACTGACAATAAGTATTGCTTATAAATTTTTATTTATAATGCAGTAAATTTATTGTATTGTAGCGTGGATACTTTGTTTTTATACAAAGCATATATTTCAACGTTTCTTAATGTAATTTTAAAGTCAGGGAAATTTTGTGACACCATCATGGAAGTCAGGGAAATATCAGGGAACTTTTTTTCCAGAATTTTGTTGCCACCCTGTAATAAGAAATTTTCGTTAATGAAAAGGTTTTTTATATTTGAACTATTTTCTATGGTGTATTATTATTCATTTAAAAAATATGAATTTCTATCCTTTTTTTTTCATTTTAGAAAAATTTGCTATAAAAATTTTGTTAAAAAGGATTTTTAAGTTTTTAAATCAGCATATGCATCTATGAGGCAAATTGGAGTAAAAATATAACACATTTTAATAATTAAACAATTATCGAAAACTTTTTTTAAGGAATTAAAAAAAATTCATTATTTTTCATATTCATGACAAAAATTAAATGAAAATTTCTGTTCTGCTACACACAATAATATATGCAAAGTTGTTATAGAAATAAGTTACACAGTTTTAATTTTGAAATGTTGGTAGGTTTGAAATTGATACTCTATCAATTTAAGCTATTATTTGCATTTAGATTTTATTTCATAACGACAACTGTTTTTGTTTTTTAGGGAACAGCTGTTAAAAGTTCTACTGCAGATAACATCGTTGGTGCTTAAAGAAGTTCCGCCCTCGCGTAAGGAGGACACTTTGGGAGGCCGATTGGCCCCTGCTCTCTTTCAGGTGAGTAATTAAGACAAGTTCACAAATGTGAATTTGAACTTTGTTTTGTTATTGTTTAATAAGCATTGTTATTCAGGGTAGTAATTTTGTGGTAATTTATTCAGGGTGGTTTTTTATTCTAGAAATATCAGGGAATTTTCAAAATTTCACAAAAAGTCAGGGAATTTTTCAAATTTAGATCATTAAAACGTCAATTATGGTCTATTATGCCCTGTATTCTGGGTAATTTAGTTGTCACTATTTCCTTTTAGTTCTGAGAAAGATTTAAAAAAAAAAAAAAAGTATGTTTATGCTCATTTTTATATTTTCAGTTTTATTTTTGTAAAATTGTGAACTGCTGCTGGGGGGAGCAGCAAAAGCAATGTGCATTGGATCTTGAATTGTAAGCAACATGTGAGGGGTTAATGAAAATGTGATTTATTGAAGATTGGAATAGGAAATATAAAGCACATAAAACATTTAAAATTATCTACAAAAGAAATAATTGGAAAAAATTGCTTTTTTTTGGCATTCTCTGCTTCCAGAGAACATGTTTAATTACTATTATTCCTGTCACAATTACGTAATTTGTGTTGTATCCATAAATTATTCTTTTAACTGTTAATAAGTATTTCTTATAATTTTTCATTTTTAATGCAATATATTTATTGGATCATTGCAGTGTGGATACTTTGTTTCTATACAAAGCATGTGTTGCAACATTTCTTAATGTAATTGTAAAATCAGTGAAATTTTAGTGACACCATCATGGAAATCAGGGAAATATCAGGGAACTTTTTTTCCAGAATATTGTTGTCACCCTGTTATTGTTTGTATTCTAATTCCTCATATAAAAAACATCATAAGAATAATTATGCAACAAGTAGGTAGTAACAACACTGCTATTTTATAATACCCAATATTCATTATACACTTTTAAGTGTGATGTCGCGAAAGACCTGTCAATGTGTACAATTTGTATAAGGGTATTAACCTACTTGACGTTCCAGCTATTTTAGGAATTGTAAAGTTGTTTTTACTGCTTTGAAGTTTAAATAATTTTTCTTAGGTATGCTATTTTATATTATTTATTTAAAAAAAATTAAATAAATAGCTTATAAGTTGCACCTCAAACCTTTAAATTAAAGAAACACTGTAAAATAGAGTATTTTTGTGAATTTAAAAATTGGGGTGCATGACTAGAAAAACTGGAGTTCCATGGATGTATATATAACGGTCTTGAGCTTCAGAAGGTTAAAGAATGTAAATAGTCGTAGCTCGAAAAGTCTACATGGAAAACAATTTTTAGTTGAAGTATTTCATATTTAAGTCAAAATTAGTAACAAAAATATTGCTGACTTTTGTAAATACTACGGAATTAAATCTATCCAAAAACTGGCTTACCCTGTGAACCATCTGATTGGAATAGCAAAGCAACCGGTTGTTTATAACCAGAAGGAAAACGTTGGCAGGCAAAAGTAATTGCCTTTCCACCCGTGATGTTACCTGTGGCATAACCTGGATATCAGGGAATTATCAGAGGCATTTTAAATTCTGGAAATATCAGGGAAAAATCAGGGAATTTTTCAAAATTTCACAAAAAATCAGGTAATTTTTCAAATTTGAATCATTAAAACAACAAGTATCGTCGTTTATGCCCTCCATTCTGGGTAATTTAATTGTCAATATTTTCTTTTAGTTCTGAATAAGAATTAAAAAAAAAGCATGGTTATGAGCATTTTCATATTTTCAGTTTTATTTTTGTAAAAACGTGAACCACTGCTGGAGGGAGAAGCAAAAGCAATGTGCGTTGGACCTTGAATTGTAAGCAACATGTGAGGGGTTAATGAATATGGGATTTATCGATTAATTAAATTATTATTTTAACTGTGAATAAGTATTGTTTATAATATTTTATTTATAATGCAATACATTTATTGGATAATTGTAGCGTGGATACTTTGTTTCTATTCAAAGCATGTATTCAGGGAAATGTTTGTGACACCATCATGGAAATATCATGGAACTTCTTTTCCAGAATGTTGTTGTCACCCTGGTTAGGTTTATGTCTAAGTTTCCAATGGAACTATTAAAATGTGATCGGAAATAAGTTTGTGAACACTAAATATCTCGTATCTCGTCTACAGTAATCATCAAGTTAAGTTAGCTTCTAAGCCAATGTATGGGACAGTAAAGTTTGCTAGGGTGCAAAAAATGCTTTTTTTAAAAAAAATCTACATATATTAGCTGTTACCTGTGGTTTCACACATCACTTCAATTGGATCATTTAGATGACATAAATACTGTTTTTGTATGTATGGAATTACCTTTTATGTTTCTTTCCAGACTCTCATTGTGACTTGGATTAAAGCAAATTTAAATGTTGTGATCTGTACGGAGCTCTGGGATAAGTTTTTATCTGTTTTATCATCGCTCACGCTGTGGGAGGAGCTAATCAAAGAGTGGGCTGTAAGTGTGATTTTTTTCCACTTTGAAAGTACACTTAAAATCTTCATGCTAATTCTATTTTTCGTTTTTACTGAAGATGTATGATAAATGCCATATTTTTAAAAACGTTATCGTATTTGCACTCTGAATGCATGCATATTGTACTTTTATACATAGTACAACATTATATAACCAACATATGGTCAACATATGGATTACCAATATTTCTTCAACATTGTAACTTGAAAATAGTCTGTAAATTGAATGCTTTACATATAAGATTATTTAATTTGTTATAGTGTTTGTGCTTAAAAGGTAATAACTTGAACTGAAACATTATGAAATCAGTACATAGAAAAACAATACTAGCTATTTTCACTGCACAAATGAGCTATTTTAGATATGACTTGTATTGCTTTTAATACAAATGTTCTTTTAGTCAGTGTGAATAACATTTATTTGTCGAATTATAACAATCAAACTTTTTTATATTATGGCATTTTATTTTAATTGAAGTTAAATACAGCCGAAACTAAATATTTTGAACCTTACCTTTTTTTTTAACTCGCAAAGTACATTATAATATTGATTTTTTTGCACACAAACCTATGCTGTATTTTTACTCAAAACTATTCCAACAGAAAACAATGGAAACTTTGACCAGAGTGTTGGCCAAGCAAGTATACTGCCTCGACTTAAACGACCTGCCGCTGGACCGAATGAGTGAGCAGAAGATGAAAAAGAACCGAGGAATCAGGAGAACGGCCATCGGAAATAACGACGAGAAATTTGAAAAGTGCAGGTCAAAAACCGAGAGTGCAGGCACAAAGGCCAGCTATTTAGCGGGAAGCATATACGATGACAACTCATCTCAGGGAAATGGTGAGTTGAATTCTTTAGTTTATTCCTCATTTGTGAAGAATTGAATAACCAACAGGGTGGCAACATAACCTGGAAATCAGGGAATTATCATGGACATTTTTTATTTTGGAAATATCATGGGAAATTTTCAAAATTTCACAAAAATCAAGGAATTTTTCAAATTTGAATCACTAAAACGGCAATTATCGTCTGTTATACCCTTCATTCTGGGTAATTTAATTGTAATATTTCCTTTTAGTTATGAATAAGAATTAAAAAAAAAGCATGGTATGCACATTTTCATATTTTCAGTTTTATTTTTGTAAAAACGTGAACCACTGCTGGAGGGAAAAACAAAAGCAAAGTGCGTTGAACCTTGAATTGTAAGCAACATGTGAGGGGCTAATGAATTTATTGAAGTTTGGAATAGGAAATATGAAGCATATAAAACATTTAAAATTATCTACAAAGAAATACTTTGAAAAAAAGTGCTTTTTTTCGCATTTTCTGCTGCCAGAGAACATGTTTAATTACTATATAGCCTGTCGCAATTGCATAATTTGTGTTGTATTCATAAATTATTATTTTAAATGTCAATAAGTATCGCTTATAATTTTTCATTTATAATGCAATATATTTATAGTATTATTGTAGTGTGGATACTTTGTTTCTATACAAAGCATGTATTGCAGCATTTCTTGTAATTGTAAAATCAGGGAAATTTTTGTGACATCATCATGGAAATATCAGGGAACTTTTTTTCCAGAATGTTGTTGCCACCCTGGTTAACTTACAAATGATTCTTTTCATAGTTTCCTAGTAAAAGAGCTTAGTGCCGGGGCTTTATATAAAAATGGAGCCAAAATATTTTATAGTTTAACTTCCGATTTTGGACAAAAAATTGACCTAAAATTAGGGAGTCGGCTTATACGCGGATCGGTTTATACGCGAGTATATATGGTACTTATTTGGTTATATGCACACAGTGACATCGCACAATTTTTTTTAATGGGTTGAAGCAAGAAATTTTCCAACTTAACTATTCGAAATTCCCAACTCAACAGTTCGGAAAATTCCCAGTTCCAACTTATCAGCATTTTTCATCGCTTTTTATATATTAAATAATATTAAACACTTATCTCTCACATGCATTGATTTGTTGCATGCATGTTCCAATGCAGTGTCCGTTCTGAGGTCTAATTTAAACGTAATCTTAGTTGGGTAATTTCTAATCTTCCCTAGCTTTCATTTGCTAATAATATTAATTTTCTTTATATATTTGTTCTGAAAAGTTTTAAACATCATATATTTTAATTAAAAATGTTAATTCACAGTGTATATATTTCTACGTAAGTAATATACCTTTATGTTTTATTGGATATATATGTTAAAAATAGCCTTTTTTTTAATAATATTTAACAAGTATTGCTACTAAATAGTCCCTTATGACTTGTTGCATATGTCGTATATCCTAAATAAATGTACAACAAGCTAGAATCTGTAGTTTATAATGCAAATTTTAACGAACTTTTACTGCTAAATGGAAGTCGAAATAATTACCTATGAGTATACAAAAGCCTTGTTACAGAATTTACTATGTAATCTATTTAAGAATATATTTTTCCTTGAATTAGCAATGTTTTTTTAATTAGTTATAATTACAGTTTTAATTTATAATAATTAAAATGCATAACTTTAACTATATATTTTAATTATATGCCAGTTTTAATAAATTAACAGCTACCTTCTTAGTTAGTTTTGTTGTATAATGGTTGGTATAAAATGGTCATTGTTTTTTTATACTAGAATATTATTGTGTTCTTTAAGATTGTCAATATTTACTAATATTTTACATAAATATTTTGAAATATAGCTTATATTGCTGTGCGTAAGTATTACGCCTTAAGTATGTTTTTATATATGTGCTAATAATTTCTTTTCTAAAAACACTTTTTTTGCTTAAAATGCTAAAGTTTTTGATATATTTGTATTTTAACTTTTAACCCATTTTTATTATATGCTAAAGTATGTTTTTTAAACAATGTGCATAGCATACATTTTTATCATAAATTATATTTACTTTTTTTAAAAAAGAATGTTAATTGGATTCTAATGCACTTCTACACATTATCTTTTGTTTTTATTTGTGACAAGGATCTAAGAAAAAGTATAGTTTTAAAACTTTACAAACACTAATTCGTTGTTTTAAAACCAGTCAACTTACTGTAGGTTTTCATATTTAGTTTTTATATTTCCTAAATCCTTATATTTTTACACACATTCTTTCACACTTACTTGAATGTAGTCTTATTACTATTCCATAAAAAAATTAGCATTAAAATGTATTTATTTTTCTAAATTTTAATTCATGTAAACTCATGAAATAATGAAGTAAAAAAATATCTATAACAATTTACATTTGTCAGTTACATGACATATATTTAAATTAACTAATTAGTCTTATAAATGTCCAATCGACTGAGTTTTATTTTTAGTTGATACAATTCGTAATATGTTATTGCCATTTAAATGGAACATACATATGTGATAATGTTCATAACATTTTTAGAAGAATTTTTGTTAATGAACGGTAATGTGATGTCTTTATGAACAATAATTTCAATCATCTTTCATGTGTTCAACTTGAACAGTTAATAACAAACATTAAACACATCACCAAAGGAATTGTTATTATTAGGGATGAAACGGATATCCAATAACTATCCGGTATCTGGCTGATTTTTAACTATTCAGTAATTATCCAATATCCAGAAGCCAAGTGCCGGATATCCATATGAATAAAACACTGCAGATTTTTTTTTGTGGCGATCAATTATCTTTTGTTCTTGTTTTAAGTATTTTTCTGAAAATACTACCAATGTATTCTGCAGTTTGCAGATTCTCCCGCTGTTTTTCTCAGGCTATTCAGGTGGGTAAGGAGTGAACTGATAACTTACTCTTTAAAACCTGACCAGGTGCGTTTCAGACACGGTGGGTCACAGAGAATGAATTTAAATGACGTTCCATAAGTAATGCGACCAAATTAAAAAAAAATCATATATTGGACATATTCGTACAATTAGTTAAAAATCTTCAAAACAGCATCCTCCTGCGTCGATACATTTATGGAGGAGGTTTTTCCAGGCCTGGAAAAGGCATCCTAGAAAGCCTTCTCCTAGAAAGCCTTCTCCGGGAGGTTCTTTAGAGCCGATGTAACATGAGCCTGGATGTTTTCAATTGTGTCCCAATGTTTCCCTTTCAGGGCTCCTTTTAAGCGGGGAAACAAAAAACAAAAACAAAGTCTGAGAGAGCCAGGTCAGGCTTGTAGGAGGCTGACGAACCAGTGGGGTATGCGTCCTGGCCAGGAAATCGTTGACAACAAAGGAGCTGTGGCTTGGCGCGTTATCGTGATGAAGTTTCCATGCATCCTTGATGTCACTTCGGCAGCGCGCGACCCTCCTTTCTAGCCAGGACCCATACCCCACTGGTTTCCCAGCGTCCCTACAGTCCTGATCTGGCTCCCCCAGACTTTGTTTTTTGTTTCTTCGCTTAAAAGGAGCCCTGAAAGGGAAACATTGGGACACGATGAAAACATCCAGGCTCATGTTATATCGGCTCTAAAGGACAGAAGGCCTTCCAGGCCTGGAAACACCGCCTCCATAAATGTATCGACGCAGGAGGGTGCTATTTTGAGGATTTTTAACTAATAGTTCGAATAAATGATTTTTATGAATTTAGTTGCATTACTTATGGAACGCACCCTGTACATATAGGAAAATATGCTGCAAACATTCGGAACCAGCCACTAGCTATCTTGGAGTATCTTCGATTTTGAACAATCCACGTGGGTGGTGGTGTGTATGGTGTATAGCTACATCTCTGTTCGTTATATATTTTATTCTTCAGTCTAGTAAGAGATAGCTTTAGCAATTAAATACAGAACAATTTACTGTATATACTTGCGTATAAGCCGAACCCCTAATTTTAGGACGATTTTTTGTCCAAAATCGGAAACTCGCGTATAAGCCGAGTTGAATTTTCGTACATGAAAAATTCCGATTGTAATCGGCAAATCCTCGACAAAAGAGTGAAATTTTAATTAGAAAAATAAATATTTAAGCCTAGAAATTAAAAGTTTAAAGAAAGTTCTAATGAAAGTCCAAAATACTAATGAAACAACTATTAATATTTGTACATAATATTATCAAGGAATAAAATCTGCATTGGGGAAATAAATTTTGTTTAATTATTGCAATCGAGCAAGAAAGACTGACTTTAAAGTGGTGTCATTCGCTACGCACGATGTCAACTTCTTAGTCTTCCATCCAAAATTCTATTAAAGTAACGTATACTAGCTTCATAAATTCTACAAACCAATTAATTATTTATTAAAATATATACTTTTTATTAAGTTAAACTGATTATTTATGTGAGTAGGTAAATTTTGCGTTACGATTACGCCGCGATGCGCAGAACGGTCTTCAGTCAGCACGTGACGCACATTCTCGATCTCGGAAATGTGTCGGCGGGATTTCAGAAGAATCCGCCAATTTCAACTTATCTCCTTTTTCCATTTTAGGCAAATTATATTAGAAATTTTAATGACCCGCGTATAAGCCGACCCCCTACTTTTTGATGAAAATTTTGACTTAACTTTCTCGGCTTATACGCGAGTATATACGGTATATCATTAATTTGGAAATATTTCGAAATTACATTTTCAAACGCCTTGTACAGTACAACTCTGGCCGTTTCAAAATCAGTAAGATATGAACAGTTTATTAAATAACTCTTAAGAGAAGATCTTTTTGTAAAAAACAAAACAAAAAGAACCTGCTGGATATATGCAAATCTAGTTCAGATATCCGGTTTGTAATGAGGGCCGGTTATCCAGTATCCGGCAAAACCATTATCTGGTTCATCCCTAGTTATTATTTCATATGAACTTTTTTGTGTGACAATTTAACTTAAAAGTGGATAGCATGTGTCATATTGAACAATACTTACAGCATTGTTCCACATAATACTGCAGAAACTCAGTGATACTTTAAATGAAATGGAACACTACTGTACTAATATTAAAAGATTGTTTTTTAATGGAGCTTGTTTTTTATTCACTTTCTAACGTGTTCCTCGTTTTTTCTTCCATACTTATTTTCATAGGACCTCGTCTAAAAAGTCTTCATTGGGGTAGGTGCATTGTACAAAGGTTTACTTTCTGAAATACTTTGAATTGTTTTTAACAATTGCTTTGAAAGCTATTCGTTTGGAAATGTCATGAAGTTGTTATCTAGATAACTGAAATTGTGTGTTTATTAGCAGCATTTGAGCATTTTTGCAAATGAAATTAAAAACATTTAATAATTGTTATATAGGAAAATGTTAATTGTTCTGATATGACTAACGAAAAAAATAAATTTTCTATTCTAACCATGGATGAAAGTTTTCTGTCCTAAGACGGATTTCTGTCTTTGATTTTTGTCGGGGATGGAAAAAAATTTACATTATTAATGCTCATTGTAGCAGACAACTTGTCAAAGCCAATAAAAAGTAAAAATGACACTGAACTACACAATTAATTCTCTTGTTAAATGTTAGGCTGTGATATTAGTGTTAAACAATTAAGAGTTAATATTTTGCACCCCTATCCGATCAAGTTATAGTTATATTTGTAATATAAAGAGTTGTAGTAGATGCATTTTTGAAGTGAAGGAATTTTATCGTCATCTTTCGAAAATCTTGATATGTGATTTCAAGAATTTAAATTTTTATCTAAATATTAAACTAGCTTTCAATTTTTATAAATTTTATTTCCATAAAGTGTATCTTAAATTAAAATTTAAAATTTGAAGAACTTTAAAATAAATATAAGTGTGGCATAATTTCATGCCTGAATTTGAACATTTAACCAAAATGTTAAGTAATGTACAGTAATTGTTTCTGAAGGACAGTAATTATTTTTAGTTCTAGAACATTGAAACACATCGAAAGTTTCCGATTTTAATACCCCCCTTTTCGATTGAAAAATGTTGTGCATTTGTGAATATAACTGAAATTTTGAATTTCCATCCTGTGATTAACCCCCTAAATCTAAGTATGAGAATTATATATCGACATCTAAAAATATAAATATAAAAAATATATTTTTATAGATAATATATTATTCATTAAAAAAAGAACAATGTTTAAAAATTAAGTTTGCAATTAATGGTTTAATTTTCACACATCAAATAATAATTGGAACGAAAGGATTCTTTTCAGAAACAATTAAAATAGCCACTTAAAGAACAATTTGAAATGTATATTATACTAGCTGAAATACCCGTTCTACGCACGGGAAGGAAATAAGTTACAAAATAGATACAAATACAGTACTTATAAGCGAAATAAATAATATTCTTAATTTGTCACCCATCAGAGAAAACCCATCACAGTATTAAAAATTACAATATGTAACGAAATTTTATTAGCAAGGTGCCGCAAGATTGATAATATGGAGAAGTTAGCTGTACAATTATGTGAATATACATACGATACTCCCGTTGATTAACATCCATATTTTAACAGATTCCCAAACTAACGTTGCTACCGTAGCACTATAAACTTTTTGGCTCCACTCGGTATCGAACCAAGAAACTTCTGCTTGCTACGCCGATACTCTGCCAGTCAGGCTAAAGTGATCACACCAGCCTAAGCGGGAGTATCGGGTATATTAAGTGAACCCCACACTACTAACATCGAAAAAGGGGTTTTACACCCCCTTAAATGCGTTCGAACGGAACTAAAATAGCTTACTTTTCCTATTTAAGGTATAAGTAACAAATTTGCCAAATTTCTTCTTCATAGGTATATGGGAAGTTGGAGAATCAGTGATGAGTGAATGAGTGGGGTTTTTCGCATTTATATATATAGAGATTCCATAATTGATAATTAAACTAGTTTGGCCAATTTTGCTAAACTGTTGCCAATAGCTTGCATTTTTTTTAATGTTTGAATTTTAAAATATAGAAGTTTGTAAATTTACTGTAATTTTTGTTCTGCAGCAGCTCGAAGCAGTATTCAACCAATTATGAGGACTCGATCCGGCAGTGGAGAACACATGCATAAACGTGTACATATATCGGAAGGAGGGAGTATTCGCCGTAGCAACAGTGATTCCAATCTCTTTAAGAAAAGTAATTATTTTATTCGAATAATGTATTTGAAAATGTAATTCTTAAAATGATAATTAATAGGTTCTTGTTTTTTAATAAGAATGGGTTGCTTTCTTAATAATTTTCCTTATACTATTTATTGTAATATGTACTCAATAAATCCAAATTTGACTTTAGATCATTCCCATCGCTATAAGGAACATGGATCATCTTACTCATCTGGTCATAAGCAAGTATTTGTCACAGGTAAGTTTTGCAAAAATATCAACCCTTTGGGTTCTCCTTTTTAATATTTATGTTCTTTTTATGGAACATTTACTACTGTTCCTGTTATTTTCCCCAAAGTTTTTGGTGCATCTAAAGCTAGATAATTTAAAAGCAAATAAAAATATGAAAGAGTATCAAATTGCAACTTTTCATAGTCTTCTGTACTTGTACAATGTACATTGACCCAACTCGTATTTAAAACAAGTATAATAATAAAAAAATAGGTAAAGTCTATTTTTATTTATTAATTAATAAACTTGTCTGAATGAAATTCCTCATTCCTTGGGATTATCTGGGATTTTTGTAATTATTAAACTTAAGTTTTTTTTTAGTGAAAAAATTCTTTTAAAACTTGTTATTTTTTTTAAAGTTTAAATAATAAAACACATTATAAGTAATTATATTGTATTTAATTGATAAAATTGTTATCAACTAAATGCTGGTATTTTAATATTTAGTTTGTGTATTTTTAAGGCAGCCCATTTTGAATTTATTTTGCTTTTTATTATGGTTATTTATCATGAGCAATTTGAGGGTATTTTGTCATCAATTATATGCAAGACCGAAAGTAATTTTCTATAAAAGTTGGCAAATTGTCATAAAAATAGATAATAGTATTTTAAGATTACTCGGAAAAGTCATGTATTTTTTAAAAAGTAGTTAAATGCCATATATGGTAGCCAAATCTATATTCGTTTATTTTTCTTCATAAAAAAAATATAAACTTGCAAATGTTTCATGATTCTTGATACTATGTTTTGTATAAATTGGCATTTGATTTCATTAATGTAATAATAAATAATCTAGATCATCAAGTCTAATCATATAGAAAAATCAAGGAATTTTGTTTTTAATTTTGAATCGTGTTTGTGACAAGGAGACTTAAACTTTGTTAATGCATAATAATAATTATATAGTATTTAACTTTCTGAAATTATTGTAAAACAAACTAATTTAATATGCAAGCTTAACCGTTTGAATCCCAGGGAGTATTGAAAAAACACTGTCGAAGAATCCCAAACAGCGCAACCCTCGCTTTCTGTAAATGAGTACGAAAAGACCCAAGCAGCGCAATAGCGCTTGTTTTATTTTATGTCAAGAAATACCAAGCGGTGCAATAGCGCTTTGTTTGTTTTACATCGATGAATCCCAATCGGAGCAATAGCGCTTCTTGTATTTGTTAGGTAACAACGTTGGTGCGGATTCAAGTATAAAGATAGTCCCCTATGCAAATTTTTTGTATATCAATGTATAGCAGACTTTATTCCCTACAAAATGGTATATTAAGTTTAGCTCTACTATAAAAACTAACTAAATAATCATTGGTGGTTCGTTTTCTTCCCCCCGGCTGTACTTGCTTCAGTAAATCTGAGCTTGCGACTTCAACAATCGGTAACACACCGTCAATTGTCCACAATGTTCGAAATGTACTGGGTTTTCTCGACATACAATCTCCACAGCGCGATCACGCTACTTGGGACTCAAACGGTTAAATGATTATAAAAATGTGTATTTTAGGTGCCTCTCCTTCTATTGATGAAGAAGATTCAAAAGTTATGCCTCCTTTTGATGACTACAAAGACCAAGTTAAAAAGATGTACCACAGGCATAAGAGCAAGTCATTGGACTTCTTAATACAGAGATGTAAGAGAATGTTACATATATTTAACTTGCACTTGGATTGCTGAATGCTTCAATGTCATTGGGATATGTTATTTAAGATTTTTTTAATTATTTATTTGAGTATGTTTTATATGCAAGTTGGTTAGACGATTTAGTAATTAGGGATGAACCGGATAGTGGTTTAACCGGATATCCGACCCACATTCCAAACCGGATATCCAAACTGCATTTCGCTACTAGACTAGGAAAAACAGAAATCGGTCAAAAATTAATTTTTTTTTATAATATTTCCTATTTAACTTTATATTAGTTGTGAGATGTAATGACCCTCCATCATAACGATTCATTAAAAAAATAATTTTTAATAGAATTTTAAAGATAAAAATTTGTAAAAAAAGTTTTTTTTTAAAGACTTTCAAGATAAAAAAAAACTATATAATTTTTTAAAAAAAGATAATTGATCGTCACAAAAAAAATCTGCGCCATTTTATTTAATCCGGATTTCCGGGATGATAAATCGGATATCCGGCACTTTACTTACGGATATTGGATAATTACCAGATAGTTAAAAAACAGCCAGATACTGGATAGTTACCATATATCCGTTTCATCCCTATTAATTATATAAGATGAGAAGAGCTTTTCAATTCCTACTGTCTATCAAAGTACTCAATGAAAGTTTTGAAATATTATAGCACCCATTTTTAGCACATTCGCTGCCATAATAATAATAATAAAAAAATGGTGTCTAAGGTACCACATTTTTTTATTCTTGATTTGCTTTTAAAATTATTTAAATTTATTAACAAGTATGGAAATTTATATGTATACATATATAAAATATTATTTTACCCTTCACCAAAATTCACATGTCAAAAAGTTATTTTTTATTATTATTTGGTTTTTATAATAAACTTCTACATACTCGAATTGTTTTTGGTTTACTATAAAACTACAGATTGCATCATCTTTTATGTGTGACACTGCAATTTTTTAAAGTGCTTTGTCTTTAAATGTACGACATATGAGTTGGAAACTGCTAATATAACTAACTAGTAGTCATCAACTGTTAGTGCACTTGGTTGGTAGTCAGATTTATAAAGGTTTAGGTTAGCTTTTGGTTTCTAAATTAACTTACATATTTTGAATTTTTCTAATTAATTTTCTATAATTGCAGCCGAATCCCCGTGTTTTTCGGAATCTTCGGAGTGTCGCAGTCGATCTCCTTCCCCCACACCATCCAGCGGATTAGAGAACACGAGCATTAAAGATTCCCCCATGCAAATTGACGCTGTCGTTTCGAGTGCAGAAAACTCGTGCAATAACTCTGGTAAGGGATTCTTTCTAACCCATTTTTTTTTTGTATTTCATTTTTAACTAAAGCATTTTCAACCGATGTTTTTATTAAATATTCTTATATTGCTTGCTTTGTATCGAGTAGTGGCTTATTTTTATTTACTTGTATAAATTTTGAAGAGTTTTTAATTTATCCCACGAACGCTAAAGAGGTTTTTGCAATTTTAATATTGTTTTTAGAACTTGGAAGTTGAAATAATTTTTACTGTACTTGATTAAAATTTAAAAAAAAATATTTTAACCCTTTAGACTAGTGTTCCTGTTATACGTTTTTCAAAGGGCGCCACGCCCTGCCCTGCCCTTTTTTTTTAAGTGCCGATGTGCCCTGCTCTTTTTTGTAAGTGCCGATGCGCCCTGCCCTTTTTAGAAGTGAAAAATGTGCCCTGCCTTTTTTTCAGTGTCTTCTTTGCTCCCTGTAATTAAAAAAAAAATATTTTTCCTCAAAAATATTCGCGATCTTCGTCAAACGAGGATATCACACGAAATTTAAGATGGTTATAACTCTTAATTTCGGTTGCCTCTGACGAATGCAACTTCCAGATGGCACTCTTTTAAGAATTTTTTCATTCATAAAAAACCTTAAAATTGTAGAAATTCACTAAACGCGATCTGCTGCGATCTCTTTTGAAAGACTTGCAATCCTTTTGCATCTGATGAATAAATGTTTATACTTCACCACTTTATATTTCATCATGATTTGATTTGTACTACATAACAAAATGGCATTAAATTTTTCGAAAATATAATTTAATTTACGAAATTGAAGTTTAGGACTTGTCATTTGGAGTTATAAAAATTGATTTTCGAAAGAAGCTTGTTTCTTTTTGTTTAGTTTGTATTAATGTTCTAATTTGTTTTACTGCTAATATATTTTGTTAATTTTTTTTTATTTGAAACTTATCTCTCTCCTCCCTTTTATGAAATTTGAGATAATAAAAACTTTTTAACAAGAAACTTTAGAAAATTTTGAGGATTTCAGAATTTTCTTTTTTGAAATTTAAAAAAAAACAAAAAAAAACACTACTATGAGAGATTTTTTTATGTAATGAGTTTATGGTGCAGTTTTTTTAAATTTTTTTAATTTTATTTTTTGTGAAATTTTAAACACTTCTAAAAAAACTCTAAATTATACAAACTTTAAAAAAGAGAAAATTCTGGCCCTCTTGAAAAAAATCCAGTTAAAGGTAAGGAAAGTGCCCTTTTAGTCAACAGAAAGTGCCCTTTTAGTCAACAGAAAGTGCCCTTTTACATAACAAAAAGTGCCCTTTTTGACAAATCCCCCCCCCCTGCCCTTTTTTAAAACTATGTGAACACTACTTTAGACTCTAGTGATGACTCACATTCACCTATATAACGACCTGTTCTTTTGTTCCTTGTTCTTCAAATTGGAGGAGAACATAAAGAGCGCTTTTCTTTCATTAGCTTATTCTTTATTTAATTCCATTTAAAAGTATGACATGGGTTTCAATTTACAGTAAAATCCGTTTCTAACGATGCAGGGTATAACGATACGCTGTATATAATGATGTAAATGCAAAGGAAGTTCGGATTTCTAATAGCATTCCATGTTAATTTTTCCGGATATTACGATTCCAGTTATAACGATAATCCGCATGTGACAATTAAGTTTCCACCTTCTTATGCTGATAAAAACCTTTTATAACAATGAAGACGAAGGGAGGGCCGTTTGTGCAATAAACAAGCGTTAGGCAAATAGCACTTGAACAGGAATGCCCGACATTTTCGGAAGAGATCCCCAGTTCTTCTACAATGTTAACAAGAATAGGAAATTTCCTATTGCAATGTCAAATCTAAACAAATAAAAATGACTGACCATTCCTCATCAAAATAGCAGTTTATATAATTAACTTTATCCAACTAGTATATGTTGTCCATAAAATTATTATAAAGTACATAAATTATATCTATTTTCAACTGTCCTATATTTATGAGTATTATACTTTCTTAATTAAGCAATATTTTTCGTGATTCGGATATAAGGATTTCTGGATATGACAATCAAACTATAACTGTCTCTTAAACATCGTTATAAGTGGTTTTTGCTGTGTAACTTTTGCACTTGAGTGTTGTCTTTAAGTCATCGAAATAATCACATGTTAATTTTTCTCAGTTCTTCAAAATGAAGACATATTTTAGAGTTTAAAAAAGTTATTCTCTCACAAATCAATAGAAATTATTTGTGTCTAGAAGCACTGAATATGTGGGTGATCTAACATGTTCTTCAGATTGAACTTCCTCAGAACACGTGTTTTTTTTTTCTAAACATGTGACAATTTCATAAACCACTAAATATATGTTTGGTATACTGAGACTAATATTCAGCTTTACTTTTTAATTTTTATAATTTTCCACTCAAAACATAAAAAAGAACATGTCAAAGAATACCTCTTTAAAAAGAACGGGACAGGATATAACTGTTCCAGAAAACTAACGTAAATTTCAAACATGTTCCTCAAGCGCAAAGGGTTAATCATAAGTGTATAAAATGGCTTTTAAGCTGTACTTAAAACTGTTAGATTCGAAAAGTATTGTTAAATATTGTATTTTTATGTATTTAAAAATTGGGCATATTGCTAAAAATACTGGGAGATCCCAAGGATAGTGGAGACTATATATAAAAGGTGTGCTCGTTCTCGCGCTTTCTGACGGAGGGCGGGGAAAGTATATTTTTGACGTCATAGTGACGCCTACCTCCACCTTCTGTGGGCATGTCTAATGCTCTCGTTTGTACAGTCGTTTTAGGAGTTTACTTAATTTAACAAGAATTCTTGTTTTTAACTAATCAGGAATTTCTCTCTATTTAAAAAAAAAGTAAGCCCTAGGGGGAAAAAGTAAGTACTAGGGGGAATTTTTCGTTCTTTCAATGTTATTCAGATCGTATCTCAAAATGTAAAAGTCCTAAAATTACGAACTTAAGTGAATTTGTTAAGAAATGTTTGATAAATAAGAAGAATATATTTTTGTTTCAATACTGTTATTAGTTTATAAGTTATTTAATATTAAAGTCGTCGTTGATAAAATTTCGCTTACAACTAATTTTGTCCGTCGAGTTTCTGAAACACTATTAAGAGGAGAGATCCAATTTTTTTAGGGAGTGTAGAAATAGGTTTGAACTGGAAATCCAAGTAAGCATTTTTTTAAATTCGAATTAATTTTGGATTTATAAATTTTTGAAACATTTAAACACGCTCCACTTTTTGAAGTTTTTTCACCCTCATTTTTGAAACGTGATTTCTAAATTGCTATAAGTCATTTAAAATTACATATTCTCTTATTCAAAAAAATATATTAATGTTCGTTAAAACTTCTTCTTTCTGATGTTATAAAGATTATATTTCTATCTTTACAATTAAATTAGATATGGTCAATTAAGATAGGTATAAAAAATAGCGAAGACGGATAAAAATGTCGGATATTTCGAGAAAATTTTAATTTGCGACTTTTTGTCTCATTGTTCCGCTTGCATCTCAAAAAGTAAATGTCCTAAAATTATGAAATTATGCCAGTTTATTAAGAAATGTTTGGGTAATAAGATGAATATTTTCTTTTTTCAATACGATCAGTATATTAGACGTTATTTTATGTTAAAGTCATGATATTAGAAAATTTTGAAAACAATTCATACATTTTTGGATACTTGTCTTCCAATTTTCAACAAAAAAATTAGGGATATAGATTAAACTGGCTACAAATGATCCAGAGCGTTTGTGAAATTTCGATTTAGTTTTGTAGTTATAAATTTTTAAATAATTGACGAAATGTCTGAAATAATCGTCAATAATACGGGTAAAATTTTAAGTGATAAATTAAAACTGCTCTAAATAGTTCAAAAGTATACTTTTTTCCCGTTAAAAAAATATAGTTATGTTCGTAAAATCTTTCTTGCTTGAATGGTATCAATACTGAAATTCTATCTTAAAAAATAAATTAGATGTAACTATTTATGTGAAGTACTATAAATATTATTAAAAGATACTCCGGAAGGAAATGCCAACGTGTATTTGGCTGCCAACGGCGAATTATTATTAGCGCCAATTCTCAATTATCTTACTTTATATGCATTGGAACTGAGAAAAAAGATAAGTTGGCGATTAAGCCTATTTATTCTTGGCGCGTTTATGCTGTTGTTTGTTTACACATGTTTCGCTTTTCAATGAGCACAATTGCGTTGAAGCAGTTCTACAGTTGAGTTTTTCCAGTTACGGGGGGGGGGGGGATTGGGGGGAAGCATGCCCCCCCCCCCCTCTGTAAACTTGAAACCTTAAAAGTTGGGAATTTCGAGTTTTAAAAATCTCTGAGTTGGGAAAATTTATGCCTCAGGCAAATTAATATTATTAGCAAAGGAAAGCGACGGACTACTAGAAATTGCCCAACTTTTATTAAGATGAAACTTAAATTAGACCTCAAAACGGACCACTGCATTGGAACATGCGTGCGACAAACCAATACTTTCGAAAGAACTGTTTAATATTACCTATAAAAAAGCTGAAAATGTCTTATAAGTTGGAACTGGGAATTTTTTTAGCACTGTTGTGTTGTGCAATTTCGAATAGGTAGGTGTGGTCTGGTTAAATAATGTCACACTAGAGCTGCACATTGAACTACTGGCGTTGGTTCGAGCAAAGTGCCCTTGATTTGTTATTGGTACGTATTTACTTACTACATCAAGGACGCTTTGGTTCGAGGCCTTTCTCAAAGAAAAGACCCGGGAACGATGCCTCATATTGTTAACAGTGGTCAGATAACGAGGATAACACTTCAGCTGGTACCCGATGTCCTTAGGTTGGGAATTTTGAATCGTTCAAGTTCGGAATTTCGGATCGTTAAGTTGGGAAATTTCTTGTCTCAACATACTAAAAATAAATTTGTGTAACGGCACTGCCAGTAATAATTTATATAACTAATAAAAGTATTGTTGTTAGGACACATTGTCATTGCCTACAGTGTATGAAGCCGGTATTGGTTTGCGAAGCAAATTAAAGAGGATTGCGTAGCAATCCTCCGGGGGTTGGTGGAGCGTTAGCGGAGCAGGGGGCGGAGCCCCCTAGTATTTGAAAAAAAACAGTTAAAATTTGCTTCAAAAAACAATTTGAATCGATTTGCAGAGTGGTTTAGTTATTAAAATATTCCGAAATCAATTTGAACCAATGGTTCGTGACATGCTGCCATCTATTCGTTTTTTTGTGAACTATTTAAAAGTGATATTCGCTAATTTTATTTAGAATTTGCTAAATTTTAAGTTTAAAATATATTTTAAGGATTGTATTTAGTATGTAACAATTGCAAAAGAGTTGCTTAATAAATTAAGCGTATTAAAATAATATTTGCTGCCACGAGAGCATGTCCATGAATTTTGAAAGAGTAAAATGGGGGTCGGAACCATCTGGTCAATGCATTTGTATTGGAGATATTAAATGAGTTACAATTTCAATCAAGTAAAATACGGGGACATAATAAAACAAGGACGGATTAGTAGTGAAGCTACCTGAAAACAATTATTTACAGATATTTACAGATATTTACTTTATTTTGCTATTTAAATCACCAGTTGTTACCCAACCGGGGATCGAATCTAAGTAGCAATACTTGAAACACACAGCCAATGAGAATGATCAAAAATCCATAGTAAGGCGGAGCAAAAATGACGTCAAAAATATACTTTCCTTGCCCCTTTCAAAAAGCGAAAAACGAGCACACCTTATATATATATAGTCTTCACTATCCTTGGGGAAGATCCATGGTCATTAGATCACAGCCTTGATTGTCAGTGGGTTAAACCAAAAATTCGATATCTGTGTTCGTTTTAAAGTAGAATTTTATTTTGCCTTTTTTGTAAATCGTTTGCTATTTTATTGCAATATAATTTAAAAAGTAATTTAAATTAAAAATGCAATTAAAACAATTCGAAATATACATAAACAATATACTTTATCTTTCAAAATTCAAAATATATTTAATAAGTTTATAAAACTTTTTATTATATTATTTTTTAAAAAAAAGTAATTCACAGTTCTGCGTAATTCGTAAACATAAAAGAGCAATTTGAAATGCTGATTTTAAGTGCATAGCTTTTCTTCAAAGTACATTAATTATAACTGGTAAATGAGCTCCATTTAAGAATAAATAATTTAAATTCTTGATTTAAGGAAATTCGGTACTTTAAATATGAATACTTACTTAAAAATAAGTATTCAATGTTTAACGGTTAGAATAAATAATATTTAGCAAACTGTTTATTTACCTTCATCAGTGTTCATTCTAGGCGTTTTTTGAAGGCGGTCCGCCCTGCCCGCCCTTTTTTCATCTCGATAGCGCCCTCATACCCCTTTTTCAAAAATCCCGCCCTCTTGCCCTTTTCAGTCAAACACAAGCATCCTTGCTTCCCTGGCTCTTTTAAAGGCTTAGATTTTTTTCTGTGTTTTTTTTAAAGAGAAGATGGTTTGGGGCAAAGTTACTAAGTTAAGCATTTTATTACCAAATTTTGGATTTAAGTAGCATTTTCATCAGTTTTGTAAGGGGTTTGATTAGGCCTACTTAAAGATTTGGTATTTAGGGAAAACATTAATTTTTAAATGTCAAATTTTGGATTTTAAGAAATATCTTTATAAAGAGACATCAATTTTGTACGGGTCTTTCCTTCGAGATAGGCCCAGAACCATCAACAATAGCACAATATGAAGCTCTAGCGCAATGTCAACCAACAAATCAGAGCTTGTTTTTTATTTGGTCACAGGTGCGATGTGCCAACAAGTGGCCACGCCCGCCCGAAACTTTTTTTTTTGAAAGTGCCCTTTTAAAAACAAGAAGTGCCTTTTCAAAAACGGGGTGCCCTTTTACTGGCAACAGCGCCCTGCCCCTTTTTATTTCTAGAGTGAACACTGCCTTCATTGTGTATATATCATTTTTTGAAAGAAAAAAATATTAAATTGAAAGTCAATGTTTTATGCTGAATACTTGCATGTACAAAAATTTTCCATTGTTACATCTTAAGTTAAATGTAATATAACTATTTACAGAAAAAAAACCTTTAGTTAATATAACTTTATTTAAATTTTTTATAATTAAATTGTGTATGTTATGTATCTCAACCTGCATTTTTTTTGGTGAAAATTGGTATATATTCATTTTTACAACACTTAAATCTGTACGATGTGAGAAATGCTACATTTTGTACGACGAACATGTAATGATTTATTTATTACTTAATTTTTTTTTAGGTTATTTAAGTATGTTACTTTTAAATACTCATTAATATTGATATGTATATGTAATTATGTATAATATTTGAAAGTAAACAACTTAGTATGTAATGTTTTCTCTTCCCAAAAAACAATGATTTGCATAACCAAGAAATTTTTGGAAATTTATATCTTAATTTTTATTGGGAACTATACATTTATCTTCATAAACTAAAACTAATTAGTTCTTGTCATGAGTTAGTAAAACAAATAACATGAGAAACCATTAGTTTTCTGTTAGTTAATAGATTTGCAATCAATCGATTTTACATCGATATCTGATTTCGACTCTTTATTTCATCAGAACATTATCAAGGACAGAATGTGGAACACTTTGAACTCCTGGTTACGAGGAAAGGTCTCTAGAGAATACCTATATTTTCTAAATGTTTCCTCGTTTTGTTTTTTCACCATCCTTGTGTGCTTGGTCTTGTGTTGTAATATCTTTGTTGCGTACATTATTTTCTCGTGTCAGGAAATCTTATTTGAAATGTGAATATGTTTCTTAAACCTGTTGCTTTTGTGATTGCGCTTTTTTTGATTTTATTTCCTATGTGAGCTTAATTAACTTTAAACAAACAGGTCTTTGCGAAAGGAAAAAGAAAGGTAAGATTTTGTGTGTTTGCATTGCTTGTTTTCCTTTTATAATGTTTATTAGATTTATTGTTTGCTGTATATTAGTATCTAAAAACATTTGAAAAGTTTAGTTATATTTAGGGATGAAACGGATATCCGGTAACTATCCACAGGGTGGTAACATGACCTGGAAATCAGGGAATTGTCATGGAATTTTTTAATTCTGGAAATATCATGGAATTTTTCAAAATTTCACAAAAAATCAGGGAATTTTTTTAATTTGTATCATTAAAACGACAATTATCGTCTGTTATGCCCTCTATTCTGGGTAATTTAGTTGTCACTATTTCCTTTTAGTTCTGAAAAAGAATTTTAAAAAAAGCATGGTTATGCGTATTCTTGTATTTTAATTTTTTTTAATGTGAACCACTGCTGGAGGGAGAAGCAAAAGCAAAGTGCGTTGGACCTTGAATTATAAGCAACATGTGAGGGACTAATGAATATGTGATTTATTGAAGATTGGAATAAAAAATATAAAGCATATAAAACATTTAATATTATCTGCAAAAGAAATATTTTGAAAAACTTGCTTTTTTTTGCATTTTTTGCTTCCAGAGAACATGTTTAATTACTACTACGCCTGTCGCAATTGCATAATTTGTGTTGTATCCATAAATTATTATTTTAACTGGCAATAAGTATTGCTTATAATTTTTTATTTATAATGTAATAGATTTATTGTAGCGTGGATACTTAGTTTCTATACAAAGCATGTATTGCAACATTTTTTAATGTAATTGTAAAATCAGGGAAATTTTTGTAACACATCATGAAAATGTCATGGAACTTTTTTTCCAGAATTTAGTTGCCACCCTGTATCCGGCCGGATATCCGATTACAATCCTGGATATATGGATGAATAAAACGCCGCAGATTTTGTTTTTGTGGCGATCAATTATCTTTTGTTCTCGATTTAAGTTTTCCCTGAAAATAATACCGATGTATTCTGTAAATTCTCTTTTAAATATTTCTCTGGCTGGTAAATAGTCAAGAGATAACTAGGGATGAAACGGATATCCGGTAACTATCCGGCTGCTTTTTAACTATCCGATATCCGGAAGTAAAGTGCCGGATATCCGATTTTCCATGCCGGATATCCGGATGAATAAAACATCGAAGATTTTTTTTTGCAGCGATCAATTTTCTTTGTTCTTGCTTTAAGTATTTTCCTGAAAATACTACCAATGTATTCACAGTGTGCAGATTTTCCCTTTAACCAATAGAGACTTTAAAAAACCCACTTTTTTTCAAATTTTTAACTTTAAAATTATATTTTTAACAAATCGTTATGGTGGAGGGTCCATCACATCTTACAAATAATATAAAGTTGAATTAAAAAATAAATTTCTCAAAAGTTTAAGCAAACTTGAGTTTTCATGTTTGGAATGAAAAGGCATATGGTAAAATTACAATTATTCAGAAATTAAGTGTAAAATGTACAAAAAATACGACCATTGCCAGCAGCACCCTAGAATAACCCTTTGTAAATAAAAAAGCTTTTTGAATGTTTATTCAATTTTGGTATCACTTTAAAGATAAATAATTGGGAAATATTAAAGAATAATTTTTTTTTTAATTTTTGACCGATTTCCGTTTTTTCTAGTGTGTATGAGAAGTTATTTTCATAAAAAATAAACTGCCGGATATCCGGTAAAATCCAGTTCGGATATCCGATATCCGGTTTGTAATGTGCGCCGGATATCCGATATCCGGCAAAACCACTATCCGGTTCATCCCTAGTGATAACTTTCTCGTTAAAACCTGACTGGGTGCATTTCAGGCTATGTGGGTCACAGAGAATAGATAGTATGAAAGATATGCTGAAGACATTCAGAACCAGTCACTAGCTATCTTTGGGTATCTCAGAGTGTGAACAATCCATGTGGGTGGTTGTGTGTAGGGCGCATAGCTACATCTCTGTTCGTTATATATTCGAAATTGTTTTATTCCCTAGTCTAATAAGAGCTTGTTTTAGCTTTTAAATATAGCGCAATTTAGAAATACTTCAAAATTACATTTTCAAACGCATCGTACAGTACAGCTACGGCCGTTTCAAAATCAATATGAATAAGAACAGTTTATTAAAGAACTGTTACATGGTTCGCACAGTCCTTAAAAGTCCTTAAGAAGTACTTAATTTAGGTAGGTCCTTAATTAAGGCCCCTTAAAGTCCTTAATTTTCAACTAAGGTCCTTAATTTTTATCAAACATGAGCTTTTTTTATTAATTCACATGGGTGGTATTTTTTCATGTCTAACCCGAAATTCCAAGTTTTTTTTTAAATTTTGGAACCCAGAATTCCGGGTGCATTAAAAATATCGGAATGTAGAATTCTGGATTTTACTTTGATTCGTTTTCACACTTTTGACCATTATACGCTAGTGTAAATCGGCAAGGTGAGAAAGGCGTGAATAGACGGATTTAGTGACAGAAAAAAAAGTGCACTTTTGATCTCTTTTGGTTGATTTTTTAGTCAATGGTAATTCATTATCATACACGACACTTCATTGTTAGAAGCTGAGCTCATTTGTTGTTTTGTGAAGTATCGATACTCATTCTAGAAAATCGGGGAAATTCACAAGAATGTAACATCTTCACATTTCTGCGCCAGAGTTTGCTGGAAGTGGTATCCTGCGCCAACTTGATTCTGCGCCAATTTTGCACCACAAAAATTACGATTCTCCGTCAACGGCACCAAAAAATATAAGAGATCCTTAAAAATGATCGAGAGGTCCTTAAGAAGTACTTAATTTTTACATCTGAAAATCTGTATGAACCATGTGTTAAGAAAAGATATTTATGTTAAAAAAAACAGCTGGATATCTGATCGCATATCCAGCAAAATCCAGTACGGGTATCCGGTTTGTAATATGTGCCGGATGTTTGGTAAAACCAGTATCCGGTTCATCCCTAGTAATATTCATAAATATTTTTATTTAAATCTGTAAAATGTTGATGTAAAACCATGTTTCAACCCTCTCTTTGACACCCATGTTAATGGCTAAACGTTTTCAGCGAAAGTTGTTGCTTATTAAATTAATGTTCAGTTATTTAAAGCTGATGCTCAACACATTTATATTAAAGGTACCGATTCCCAATGTGGTTTAGTGTTATGCAGGCCTAATACAAATTTACTCAAGGAAATATATGAATTATTTAACCCTTTTATAGGCTGCCTTAAAGGGTTGAAGGCCATCCGGAAGGACATTGTATGTTCTAAGGTTAAGAAATGACATGTTATGAAGTATTAGAAATGTTTTTTTATCTTTAATTATTAAATTAGGAACATTATTGTAAGAAAATTTGAATCAATTAGCTCTTAATATATTAGTATTGAGTTGGAATGTTTTTATATATATATCCACGGATTATATATATATACAGTATTATTGTGGAACACGTTCTGGTTAATTCTTGGAAATATTTTTTTGAGGTGTTTCCTTACACAATAATTATTTTAAATTTATTATTAAAAAAATCACTGATATTTATGGATGAACATCCAATTTGTCAATATTCTGGGAAATTCTCTTTCTTTTGATACCTCACCTGTTAAGATTTGTTGCATGTGAGAAGATTATTGTAAGAATATTTTAATCAATTAGCTCTAAATATATTAGTAATGAGTTGGAATTATATTATATATATATACAAAGATTATATATATATATATACGGTATTATTGTGGAATTGTTCTGGTTAATTCTTGGAAATATTTTTTTGAGGTGTTTCCTTACACAATAATTATTTTAAATTTATTATTAAAAAAATCACTGATATTTATGGATGAACATCCAATTTGTCAATATTCTGGGAAATTCTCTTTCTTTTGATACCTCACCTGTTAAGATTTGTTGCATGTGAGAAGATTATTGTAAGAATATTTTAATCAATTAGCTCTAAATATATTAGTAATGAGTTGGAATTATATTATATATATATACAAAGATTATATATATATATACGGTATTATTGTGGAATTGTTCTGGTTAATTCTTGGAAATATTTTTTTGAGGTGTTTCCTTACACAATAATTATTTTAAATTTATTATTAAAAAAATCACTGATATTTATGGATGAACATCCAATTTGTCAATATTCTGGGAAATTCTCTTTCTTTTGAAACCTCACCTGTTAAGATTTGTTGCATGTGAGAAGATTATTGTAAGAATATTTTAATCAATTAGCTCTAAATATATTAGTAATGAGTTGGAATTATTTTATATATATACATAGATTATATATATATACGGTATTATTGTGGAACACGTTCTGGTTAATTCTTCTAAATATTTTTTTGAGATGTTTCCTTACATAATAATTATTTAAAATTTATTATTAAAAAAAAATCACTGATAGTTATGGATGAACATCCAATATGTCAATATTCTGGGAAATTCTCTTTCTTTTGAAACCTCACCTGTTAAGATTTGTTGCATGTGAGAAGATTATTGTAAGAACATTTTAATCAATTAGCTCTAAATATATTAGTAATGAGTTGGAATTATTTTATATATATATACACGGATTAGCTCTTTGGCCCTGTATTATTGTGGAACAAGTTCTGGCTAGTTCTCGGAAATATTTATTTTTAGATGTTTCCTTACACAATAATTATTTAAAATCTATTATTAAAAAAAAATCACTGATATTTATGGATGAATATCCAATTTGTCAATATTCTGAGAAATTCTCTTTCTTTAGTTACCACACCTGTTAAGATTTGTCGCGTGTGATAAGTCGTAAAAGGGATCTGTACTACAGAAATAATATACATGATTTTTAAAATTACTAATTTGAAATAGAACTAATATGTGTAATGCGGAAGTACGAATACAATTTAATTTGTTTCGTCAGAATTAGGAGGAGGAAATTCCCTGGAAGCAAGGAGCGTGATGTCGGGCGGAAACACGAGGGGCTGGCTTCCGGACGTTGCAGTGGTCCTCTGGAAACGCATGCTGGGCGCTTTGGGGGACATCAATCAAATCAAAGACGCCACGGTCCATGCTCAAGTTCTAAAGTACCTGGTTGATCTCTCAGAGCTTTTTGTAAAAGTTAGTTTTCGGATTTTGTTACATAAAATTATTCACAATATACATAGTGTAAATGCTTATGTGTGTGTGTTTTAATCGGTTATGTTGTGGTATTCACCGTTTGCTGAGATGGGCAATGCCTTAGACCAGTAGTCTTAGAGGGGGCGCTGAAGCAAGACTGATTTTGGGACTGTAGTCAGAGAGTACTTACTGCCCTGTTGTGTTGTTCTTGCTCGCAAAGTTGTGTTCATTTTTTTGTGCAAGCTAGTTTTGGCCACTAAATTCTTTTTAATGGTTTCTAAATAAAGTTCGTTTTTAAAACCTGCTTTTTATTCACATGTTGCTCTTGCATTGCATGAATATACAGTATGAGCTGAAGTTCTGCAATGTTTATAACTAATGTTAACTGGAACATTTAAACAGATTTATAAGATTCTGGTATTTTGCAAATTGTTAGTACCTTTATTGGCAATGTGAGTTTTTTTTAATTATTGCTAACTCTTTCTTTCAACCTTTAGAAGGCAGGTGTTTGATTTTAACATGAGATATTGGCTGAAATATTGGCCACCTGCCCTGTAAAGGTTAAGTTCAAATTGTTTATTCTAACTTTGAAATTCCTTTAGACTATATCCAAATAAAAGGCATATTGTATTAAAAACTCTTACTTGACAATGTTTATCACTTTGCTATGGCATAAAACAATTATTTTCAAAATTAAAACAACTACTATATCATATGTATTATGTAGTACAAACAAATATATAAATATATATACAAACAAAGTCTGGAACATTGCCCGTTCAATAGTATTAGATATGGTTGGTCAGTATTTTGCTCATTAATACTTTTATTGAACTCGGTTCTATCTCATTGTGAAATTTCTTTCTATAAAGAATTTATAGATATTTTTTTTATATCTTGTTTTAATTTTGATTCTCGCCTTCTTCCAGATTCGAGACAATTTAGGGGTGACTTTAGATAATCACACTACTCCCTCACCCCCCGAGCTTGTGCCTCCTGTTCTTCTTGTTACTCCTTGGTTATTTGAGGTAAGTGATGTCCTTCTCTATCACTATTCGGTAATCAAATCACAGAACAATTATTTATTTCGCTGTTAAATACATTTTTAAAATTATTAATTAAGTTATTCATTATTAAATTATTTTGTATGACTATGTATGTAATTATTAACTGAATTATTTATTATTGAATTATTAACTAAATTATTTATTATTAAATTATTAACTAAATTATTTATTGTTAAATTATTAACTAAATTATTTATTATTAAATTATTAACTAAATTATTTTTTATTAAATTATTAACTATTTATTTATTATTAAATTATTAACTAAATTATTTATTATTAAATTACTAACTAAATGATTTATTATTAAATTATTAACTAAATTATTTATTAAATTATTAACTTAATGATTTATTATTACATTAACTAAATTATTCATTATTAACTCAATTATATTTATTATTAAATTATTAACTAAATTATTTATTAAATTATTAACTAAATTATTTATTAAATTACTAACTTAATGATTTATTATTACATTAACTAAATTATTCATTATTAACTAAATTATATTTATTATTAACTAAATTATTAATTATTAACTAAATTATTTATCATTAAATTATTGACTAAATTATTTATTATTAAATTATTAAATAAATTATTTATTATTAAATTATTAAATAAATTATTTATTATTAAATTGAAATTGCTAACTAAATTATTTATTATTAAATTGAAATTGCTAACTAAATTATTTATTATTAAATTGAAATTGCTAACTAAATTATTTATTATTAAATTGAAATTGCTAACTAAATTATTTATTATTAAATTGTTAACTAAATTATTTATTATTGAATTAATACCTAAATTATTTATTTTTAAATTATTAACTGAATTATTTATTATTAAATTATTAACTAAGTTATTTATTATTAAATTATTAACTAAATTATTTATTATTAAAATATTAACTTTAAAGTTTTTTATTATTTAAATATTAACTTTAAAGTTTTTTATTATTAAATACATTAAAATTTTACTTTTTAATATAAATGTGTTTAAAATTTATTAAAAAAAATTGTGTTGGGAAGCCTGGCATTATAGTGGGGTGGCAGATGTCATATTTTTAGCCTTACTTTAGAAATTGAGCCGAAATTGTTTTTTCATTCGATATGGGTCAAGTGTAACCCAAATATGACATTTTTACTTGTTGTCAATTTTACATTTCATTTTTTCAATGTACAGGGGGGCCTCTAAAGTTATACTAAATTAACAAAGTAACGCAATATAGTAAATTGTTCAAGTTATTATTATATGCTTATAAGATATCAAATTAAAGGTTTTTTGAAGCAGATTATGAATATATATATTAAAAAAATCATACATATTATTTACAAGGAGAAATGATGCCAAAAGATTTGGAGCTATTATGACATGAGCAATGGTTAAGTATTTCACAATTGCTTCAGTATTATGGACCAAAATTGTTCAAGAATATGAGAAGTATGCAGGTATATCTGATAGAAACGATATATCAATGCACTACGAGAGTTTCGGGGAAAAGGGCTCAAAATAAGGCTTGCAGTAGTGACATTAGCAGAGGCTCGTATCGACTAAAGATAATATTGGGAATTCAATTAAATATGTCCTTAACACTGAAAGTTAAAATTCTTTATACTTTAAGTTAAAATACTATAGTTCAGGTTTTCAATGGTTGTAATTCCATCCATTAAATGTAAAATTTTATATTTTAATGTATGACTACAGTATTCGTCTAACAGTATTGGAATAATATTTGAAGGAAAAAAAAATAACGCAAACCTTTTAAATAAAATTTTATATTAATAAATTCAACACTTTTCGACAAAAATATTGCTAAAAATAAATTTCAATTTAGCATTTACAATCTCCTTAAATATCATATAATACTTAACATCTTAAACCATCATTAATACCATCAGCAATTATATTAACTAGGTTAGAACAATTCTCAAGCAGTGGCACAGATCAATACAATACAGGTTATATTTTCTGCAGTTGAAAACTCTGATTTTGCATCCTCCAGCATTGGCTTTTTCACAGGTCCAAAAGAGCTTCCGGTGCTAGTGGTAAAGTGTGATGTTTTGAAATCAATTGTCCATTGATTTCGACCCCAGAAAATGCATTTACGTTGGGGATAACTGGACATGGAATGTTGGATGTCTTTAAAATCATGCTGTATTGTTGCAATCCATATATATGAATAATCTCCACCTTAATTATAACATCAGCATGTTTTCTGTCAATACGAAATTCTCTAATTGAAAGCTTTTATTCCTTCATATGAATAATTGTTTAACTGGGAAATACATTTATAGAAACTAATACAATATACAAATATATCCGTTTTAAGGGTATACCCATTTTGTAAAACACATCAAGTAATATTTGTGGGTCCCTTTGCGAAACATCCATGGCATGGAGTATGATATGTTATTCAACCTCCTCTAAAGTGTGCTGATCTTGTTTCATAGCTTTAATAGTAAAAAAAACTATATGTTCATATTAATCAGAGAAGCCATCCATCGTACAGCCCTCTGCGCTTCTGTAAGGGCCCCACGGTCACAGAAAAAAGGATAAAATATAATTTTTCTTTTTATGTGAAACATCTTGAAAATCAACAACATGAGTTATCAGGAGAGAAACACAATTATACGCTTTTAGAGGAATCCATTCCACACTAACTCGATTACAAATTGATCGATTAACAGTAATTTAGACTCGTATGATCAGATATAAGGCATAAATTTAATTTTCAATAAACAGAACACAATAATGCAGACTTTTACGTAAATACGTTATCTATGCAAAGTATTGTAGCCGCATTTAACATTTGTAGTTGACTGTCAACTACATTTGTTTTCCAGATTGGCTTTTCTAAAATCTGATACACTTTCCTACTTCTTATTCAAACCTTTTCATAAATTTTTGTGAAGGACTAAAAGGGATTATCTACCTGTAAAATTATCTTCTTGCTAAATGAGGCCCTTGTATTACTAACCATATTGGTATTGTAAGACACAACTCACTGCTCTTGAAATTTGCCATTAATTTATCAGATATGTACTTAATTAATTTTGCTTTGGTCTATATGTATAGAAAGTTCTTCAGACTCAATATTTTTGTACTATCTGTCACATGATAATGAAATGTAAATAATTTACTTTCTTTAACGGATCCATTCAGTATATTAGTCAAATTTTATTCGCACCTCATCATAAGCAGTACCCATGATATTGATTTTCTTAATATATTTGTTTTCACAACGGATATCTATAATTTATGTAGGTAGAACTCTGCAATTATTGTACAATGCACATGACATCAACCGAAAACACGTTTTTATGACAAGTTATTGGTATTTCTAGAATATCGCCTGGTAGTTTAAGAGAGATACAGGGCTGCCACAGGCGACTAAAGCGACTTTTTTTAAGATTCGGCGACTATGGCGACTATTTTTGTTAAAATAGTGCCAAAAGCGACTATTTTCATCAAAACCCTCTACTTTTTTTAGCTTTGGGCGACTATTTTTTGATAACTTTTTTTAACAACACTGATTTTCAACTAATATTTCACAGAATCACGCACCGTTTAACTCATTTTGAAGTATCACGTAATCTGATTGGCTGTTGCATACGGCGCCAATGTACTGCTATTTGGCGATTCTAAAAGACAAACAGTCGAAGAATTAACACCATTAAACGCTGCAGGATGTGTTTACAAATAAATAATAGTTGCCAAGCATGTTTATCACCAATAGACATCGCTTTCTTTACCTTTTAGAGAGCAATTTGCGTGTAGGTTGCGTGTGTTACTTCTAGAATTCACTGCTCGAAGCAAAGAACATTAGATATACCTCAGATATGAAAATCTTCCGAGGTTCCGCCGTTTTCCTTTTTTTTTATTACTATTAATTTAATAAATGCATCAGTTTTTTTTTTTTAATTTTCTAAAAAATTACCAAATATACTCGCGTATATTCCGAAAAATTTTAGTTAAAAATTTCAGTTGAATGTGTAGCCTATATGCATGTTACTTATAATAATTGTATAATATAGCTGGGATTTCGAGCTGTATCGCAGCGATTACGTTTCTCGGTGTCGGTGTATCGCAATTTTAAACAAATATCGTTATTGGCAAAATCGTTGTAATCAAAATAATTGCTGTAAAAAATATCAAGGATGAGAATTCTGAGCCAAAATTGGTATCCTGCGCCAAATTGCTACAAAACCGCATTTATGTCGAAATTTGATGGTTCAATATCTTTCGTTGCGTAATGGCGTTGTTTTAAGAATTTTTTCGCTCATGAAAACTCTGGAATTGTAGATAATCAGTATACGCGGCCTGCTTCAGTTCGTTTATTGTTTTTTCGAAAAATCAATGTTCAATCTAAAAAAAAATTCAGATAATTTCACAAAAATTTAGCATTTTTCATATCTAGAAATATTTGCGATCTTCGTCAAACGGGGAAGATATCTCTCGAAAGTTAAGATAATTATAATTTCGGCGCATGTATCGAATGCAACCTTTCAATTGGAGCTCTTTTTATATGTTTTTTTAATGCATGGAAACCTTGAAATTGCGGAAATTCGCTAAACGAGATCTGCTGAGATCTCCGTTTCAAGACTTGCAATCCTTTTGCATCAGATATATAAATTCATGTATTTCATTACTTCCTGTTTTATCATGATTTGTTTTGCACTACTTAACAAAATTGCATTATATTTTTTGAAAATATAGTTTAATTCACGAATTTGAAATTTAGGACTTGTCATTTTCAGTAATAAAAATTGATTTTTTTAATAAAGAAACTCGTTTCTTTTCGTTTGGTTGGTATTCAAATTCCAATTGAATTATATTTTGTTTAAACGTTTATATATTTTTATTATACTAATTATTTTTATTTGAAATTTACCTTTCTCACAACTGTTCCACTTAAAAAAATATGGCTTTTATTTACCTTTTTGGAAATTTTCAAATTTCTTATTAAACTAACTTTTTAGTGTGTAATTTTTAATGATTTATATTAACATGCTTAAAACAACTAGCAAGGTTAGGTCAGTGTTTTGAAAAAATTTTTTCAATAAATGTAAAGTTTGTGTGGAAAAAATAAATTAATATCATTTCCCATAGACAGTAGCATCCTTCTTAATTGATTTCATGCACTACATATGCAATATTTGCAATACTGATTTGGTTAATGTATAAACCACATTTCACTGGGAAAAAAATCCACAAATTTTAGTTAAGTATATATTGAAAATATATATATATAAATTCATTAATTTTTAATTAAGAACTCATTTTCATTAAATATTTTCAACTGCCTTTAAATAGTCTCATTTAAAGCATATGCCTTTTAAGTTTATTTAGTCAGCTAATAACCTTATTCGCAGCAAATCAATTCTTAATTAGGTCAAAAATCAACATTTTATCGTCTTAATTTCTTTGATTGTCAAAAATGGAAATTTTAACATTTCTAGGGATTTTGCATAAGTTAGCTGGTAAAATTAGTTAAACCTTCAAAGAACTTTATATCTGATTATCAGAATCTAATATGTGTTGTTTGATTTTCTTCAAATTTGGCATGAACGTTGTTTGAAGTCATTAAGCTCAACATACCGAGTTTTGTTGTTGTAGGGCCTATGTATTAAAGTTAGCATAAAAATCGAATCATGCATTGGTTCAACAAAAAGTTTCATAATTAGAAGTATTTGATGCAACCCTCAATTGTTCCCAGAACTACTTGTGTAAACTTTGATGGAATTAAGTAGATATCTTTATAAAACTTAATAAATTATTCAGAGTTTAAGGAAAGATTTATACTTTTAGATTTGTGATTACGTAGACAAAAGTTTTGGGTGTATTTTTTTTGGTTGAGAATTTTACTCCTATTTTTAATATGAATGCAATTAGCAAGTTTCGGTATATAAACAACTTATCATTACTACTAAATTTGGTTAAAAGACTGCAATTATAAAAGTGATTTGATTCATTTTTGAAGTTTTTTTTTTTGCTTTTCAAAATGTGGAAGTTGTTTTTATTTTCCGCTTTTTATTAAACTATTGTTTGGTTTAGCAAGCTATTTGTTTTAAACTGATATTTATTAATACCAAGCTCAGCAAAAAATATCTGGCAATATGCTGACAATTTTTGTGAATGCAGTATTTTTATAACCAATGCCTTCAGTCATATTCTATTATGTTTCTTTAAAAGTAGGCATATGTTCTTCAGGTATTTTTACATACGTTAATTTTTTTTAAAAAGCAAATATTGGTGCAAAAATGCACTTTTACAAAACAGTAATTGTTATACGGTTTAAAAATGGAATTTGTTCATATCTAGTGAATATATACATTTTTTATTTATGCAGTCTATTTAAGAAAAGGAGTATAAAGTACATATTTAGAATTGTCTAAAAACAGTGACAATAATAAAAATAATATCAATTTGTAATATTACTTGCATTTAATAAAATGCTTTTGTCGCAATTTGTTTAACGTTTGTCGCAATTTACTGCTTTTAGTCATCTTTGCTAAATATGTGCATAATTGAGGAGACTATTTAGGATACTATTTTTTATCTCTGAGGAGACTATTTAGACTATTATTTTTGATGTCTGAGGATACTAAAGCTACTATTTTCAAAGGTACAACTCAGTGGCAGCCCTGAGAGAATATTTCCGGTGCGAGTTCATGCTTGGTAATTAGCATATGTATAGAGCCATCAGGATTGGAATTTAAAGGAGGGGAGATATGGAACTCATATGTTCAAATAGCATTCTTGTGGTACTAAATGTGGACGAGGTTGCCACATAAATCAGATCAAAAGTAGCCTATAAATCAGATTACGATCCTGTCTAAGATTAACCATTTGTATTTCGACTTTAATTGGTTTTGAAGTACTGTCTGTATCTTTAAAAAAAGAAAATGTGTTTAGAGTCTGTAAAGCTCAGTAATTGACTAATTGACATGGGCGTTTTTGTATAAAATGCTCAAATGCAAGTAGTTAAAAATGCCAAGTGTATCATGAGCGATTGTGTCGTTTACAACCTTTTGTGAAAAACTGAAAAGACGGTAATCGCATTGGAAGGCTATCTGTATTTTAAAATTAATAACCATTAGTCGATAGATCCTCTGCGAATTTCGCTGCTTCAAGTATTTATTTGGCGCCGACCCCCCCCCCCCCCCCCCCCCCTCCCTAACATACACGCACTGAACCTCTCATGGTGCAGATATAGACCATGTCTATCAGATATCAGATGTATACTTAATTTTTTTTATTTTCTGAGAAATTTTTTCCAATACTGGAGTAATTGGTAAATACTCATCCATTTCTGATGACGTCATAGATCCTAGGCGTTTGAAGTCATAGCTCTTTGAAAATAATATGTATGTACTTGTAATATATATTTTCATAATATACATCAAAAACCCTTTAATTTGATATGTTACAAGCTTATGCAATAATGACTTTGACACAATGCGTTGCTTTGTTAGTTTAGTATAACTTTAGAGGCCCCTGTACATTGAAAAAATGAAATGTAAAATTGACAACAAGTAAAAATTTCATATTTGGGTTACACTTGACCCATATCGAAAGAAAAAACAATTTCGGCTCAATTTCTAAAGTACATTACAACTGCCACCCCACTATTACCCCAAGAAGCTATGTAACCTGACAATTTTTAAAGGAGAGGGGGTGCATACCCATAATGTTTGAGAATCACTGATTTTAATGTAACAAATCAAGACTTATCAATAAATTGAAAGTATCTATTTTGTACTTTTTAATTTGATTTCCGTAAGTTTTGAAAAGCAAACTCAAAAGTTTTCAAAAAATTCAGTTTAATTGCATTACTTTGCGTATTTAATTGTCTGAAATACTGTTTAATTCGACACCCATGTTTTTTTTAAGGCCTTGAATTTACCCGACAAGTACAAAGAAGGCAAACTTCTGTCATTCAAACTCCTGTGTATACTGATTGTGAGGCGTCACGACATATCACTCCTGAAAGAATACATTGCTCATTTCTACTACGCTCTTCACTATGGACTCATGGCAAATGATCAGGTAACGTACATATTTGAATGAATTTTTTATTCTCTAAAAATATGGCTACTAACAAAAAGTTTTCTAGATTTTGAATAACTGTTTTTGGATTATATTGGTAAAAATTTTAGGTATACATTTTGCTCCGAGAAAGAAAGCAATGTGATATCAAATCTTTATATATAATTCTCTTGCGCAGTGATTGAAAAACTAAACTTTTTCTCTATGCGGAATGGCAGCAGTTACTTTGTTTACAAAATTCTGTTGCGCCTGCATTTTATTTTGCCATTATGTAAGCCATTTTAACAATTAATTCCTTCAATTCATTGGTAAATAATTATTTTGATGATGTCATCTGAAATTAGGAAGAATATAAGCCTTATTAAATCGGCGGAGTGTTAGCGGGGCAGGGGATGGAGCCTCCTAGTTAACCATAAATTTGTAACATTTTCCCCTGTGTCTTAACAAATATGATATCATTCCTTTGGTTACATGCACATTAATTTTCTTTCTGTAAATTTAAGGTTTGTATGTTGTTATTAATAGACGGGTTGGCTGGTATAAATTCAAAAGCAGAGTTCTGTGAAAAGAGAGTTTAAAGTTTGCAACTTGCATTGGATATAATATTCAGTGGAATGACATTTAATTCATTATCGGGCAAGTTATTGATCTTGGAGACATATCACTTGACCAAATGTTAAATTTAGCTGCATAGTAATAAAAAATGGTTAGTTCATTTTCAGATTCTTGTGACTTAGACTACTTAGCAGCCAACAAGCCCAAATATAACATTTTTGCACTGCCCTTTTCATTTTAGTTTAAATGTTTGATTCAGTAAATTAATACTAGGTGACATTATATATACAATTTATAGTATAAAAATTGGAATATTTAGTTTCAAGTAAGTAAGAATAGAAATTAATAATACACTACTACATGGAAATCTTTTTTGTTTCCATGCTCATCGCATGTTTTGTAGCATGGCTACCCAAACTGTATTTTTAATCATAATTTTTAATAACTTTTACTTAAGCATGTTTTTTTTTAAAGTTTGATTTTTAAGATACAATCAAAGCTCATATCGGAAGAAGCAACCATTTATAGTTATCCTACAAGTAGATTTGAGGAGAAAGATAAATTTAGATTAAAAAAAAAGTATTTATTACAGGTTGGCAACATAACCTGGAAAACTGGGAAATCAGGGAATTATCATAGAAGTTTTTAATTCTTTAAATGTCGGGGAATTTTTCAAAATTTCACAAAAAATCAGGGAAATTTTAAAATTTGTATAACTAAATAGGCAATTATCATCTATTATGCCCTTTATTCTGGGTAGTTCAGTTGTTTATATTTCCTTTTAGTTCTGAAAAAGAATTTTTTTAAAATAGCATGGTTATGCACATTTTCAGTTTTATTTTCGTAAAAACATGAACCACTGCTGGAGGGAGAAGCAAAAGCAAAGTGTGTTGGACTTTAGATTGTAATCAGCATGTGAAGGGCTAATAAATATGCAATTTATTGAAGATTAGAATAGGAAATAGGAAGCATATAAAACATTTAAAATTATCTCCAAAAGAAATAATTGGAAAAACTTGGTTGTATCTTCTTCCAGAGAACATGTTTAATTACTGTTATGCCTATCACAATTGCATAATGTGTGTTTTATCTATAAATTATTATTTTAACCGACAATGAGTATTGTTTATAATTTTTCGTTTATAATGCAACATATTTATTGTATTAATGTAGCATGGATACTTTATTTCTATACAAAGATGTATTGAAACATTTCTTAATGTAATTGTAAAATCAGTGAAATTTTTGTGAGACCATCACGGAAATATCAGGGAACTTTTTTTCCAGAATTTTATTGCCACCCTGTATTACATCCTCTAAGCCTTTTAGATCCCTTGATATAATTGAAAGAAAATTCACAAGGCAATTTATTTTCATGTAGGATATCATCAATACCATCGTGAAGCATTGTGGACCAAGCTTCTTTTCCATTGGTCTGCCAGGAAGTACGCTTTTGGTGATGGATTTTATTTACGCAGCCAACACCGTTATCTCGTCAGGGGATGTGAAAGGAGTAAGTATGAACTAATTTAACTAATGTAAGTATTAACTAATGATCAGGAAAAATTAATTTAAAATGTTCAAGAATAGTTAGAATAATTTGTAACGAAATTTGAGTCAATGTATATTTTGGCTGCCGTTGGAGTATTTTTGTTTTCTGTACAGAAATATAAATATTAATAAATGTAAATTTTCTTGATTTTTTAAATTAAAATAAAAAAAATTCTTGAGACCCCACCTTTACATTACACCTTACCTATACCCACACCTTACCTATACATTGATACCTGTTTATCATTTTGTCAATGTTTGTGCTTGTTCTAGCCATTGAAATAAAGATCAACGGGATCCCATAGCATGTACCTTCAACATTTTAATTTTTATACTCAGGGATAACCTAAGTTGAGCCTAAAGCAATTGAATATTTAAATGTATCATAACTTCCACTTCAGGTTCAACTTAAGTTGTCCCCGAGTATAGTCACTTAACAATATAAAAATCCTTTGTTTATATATATATATGAAAGAAAATTCCTGTAACTACCCTCTTTTCAAATCCTGAACTACGTGTAAAACCACTTTTAAAAATCCATAACATCTATCCCTTAAATAACGAAGTACACTTTGCACCTTTTCCCTCTTGTTCCTACAACTCTCTCTTTCACAAAACTTCGTTCTCATGATTTCTGCTGACTCTGCAAAGCTACGCACACATATTTCTCATATTCCCCATCACTCCGGGACTTATATGTTCAAGTGCACCCCTTTTTCCCTACAGGATCCCCCCACTCTATCAAAGACTATGTTTCCGACATGACAATAATTCCCTATTTTCCCTCTTCATATCATGTAAAATCCCTATGTGATGTCACGTCGTGCTTTGCTCTTGTCGTGTGAAGGTGTGCACTGGCTCTGAGCTCTGAGAATAAACTTGTTTTGTGTTATGTACTACTCGGTCAGACCATGACTTAATTTTCATGACTGCACACTTACCTAATGGGATGACCAGATCACCCTGTGGTTCATTTCATATATATATATATACTAGCTGATAAACCCGTTCTACGCACAGGAAGGAAATAAGTTACAAAATAGATACAAATACAATAATTTTAGGGGAAAAAATAATATTCCTAATTTGTCACCCATCATGGGGAACGAAATAAAGTATTAAAAGTTCTAATTTGTAACAAAATTTTATTAGAGTGGCGATTTTTTTTAGCGTGGTCCCGCATATATATATATATATATATATACGTTACTCCCGTTGATTAACATCCATACTTTAACCTTACATACTATTAAAAATGTCCATTGTTTCAATTTTATATTTTGCATTGTTACATGTTCTCCATGTTAATCCTATGGGAAGGTTTTTAGAAGATCGTTATTTTGGCAGTTTGAGTTCGAATTTTGAAAAATCCTTTCGTAGTGCATCTCTACCGCCCAAGGTGAACCTGTGCTCCAAATTTCAGCACTATATGTCTTTTAGATCTGTAGATGCCCAAACTAACATCGCTATGAACATCGAAAAAGGGGTTTTACACTCCCTTAAATACAAAAATAGCTTACTTTTCCTATATAAGGTATAAGTAACAACTTTGCCAAATTTCTTCTTCATAGGTATACGGGAAGTTCGAGAATTAGTGATGAGTGAATGAGTGGGGTTTTCGCATTTATATATATATATAGATAGATAGATATTATCATCTATAACATATGTGTAAAAGTACTAATTACTCATAAATGATCTACAAAAATACAGAAATGTTCATGTATTTGCAGTTGTAGACTTGATAAATATTGCCTATTTTTATATCAAACTACAATCAATTTTCTGTGATAAAGTTAAATTATTCACAAGAGCATATTTAGTATATAATTTTTGACAAAAATTTTACATTGCGCCTTTATCCCTGTACCCTTCACATGTTGTGGTATCAGTGTTCACTCTAGAAATAAAAAGGGGCAGGGCGCTGTGGGCAGTAAAAGGGCACCCCATTTTTGAAAAGGCACTTCTTGTTTTTAAAAGGGCACTTTAAAAAAATGTTGTGTGGGCGTGGCCGCACATTGACACATCGGACCCGTGACCAAACAAAAAAAAAGTTCTGATTTGTCGGTTGACATTGCGCCAAAGCTGAATATTGGGCTATTGTTAACTGTTCGGGGCCTATCTCGAAGGAAAGACCCGGGAACGATGCCTCGTATTTTTTAAAGACCCGTACAAAATTGATGTCTCTTTATGAAAATATTATTTGAAATCTAAAATTTGACATTTTTAAATTATTGTTTTCCCTAAAAACCAATTCTGGAAGTAGGAATCGGATCCCTTACAAAACTGATAACAAGGATACTTAAATCCAAAATTTGGTAATAAAATGCCTAGTCTTGCAAACTAATCCCTACCTAATCCCAAACCATATTCTTTTTTAAAAAAAGCACAGAAAAAATACTTAGTATTTCATATGCAGGCACGGGCAACCAATAGGATTTGTGGAATGCTCCGTGCTCGAAATTACCGCGGAATGATCGCGATTTCACAACACACGTAGTTATAAAGCATTTTATTTTTCTACTGTCATAATTCACTTAATTACAATTTACACACAATTTTTTTTTAATCGATGCTTTTATTAAAGACAACTAGGGAAGCAATGTTGCTTGTTCTTGACTGAAAAGGGCAAGAAGGGCGGAATTTTTTCAAAAGAGGGCGGCATTTTTGAAAAAAGGGGCATGAGGGCGCTATTGAGATGAAAAGAGGGCGGGTAGGGCGGACCGCCCTTCAAAAAACACCTAGAGTGAACACTGGTGATATATATAATGAATGAGCAAAACACTTTAAAATGTGTATTTGATTGGGTTTCTTTTTCAGGTACCCAGAACAGAGGCAATGTCAATTTTGGGTGCACTTCTCTGCCTGACAAATGTATATAAAGAAATACCGACTCTTCAGCCCTCGTCTACCGAGCTTTTTACCATAGCATGTAAAGATGCAAAGGTAAGTTTTATTACTCATCTACACTGATTAAGAAAGTAATAATTGTATTCTACTTATAATCTACAGGTTAAGTTTAATTATTTTTTAATTTACTCATTTTGCATTTGTTATTGATATATTTATTCTTCACCTCTAATTTTATATCTGAAGCTATGTACTATTCAGCAGGCACGTCGCACTGGGAAGGGTTGACGGGGAGCATGACCCCCCAATAATCTGGAAACCTTAAAAGTTGGGAATTTCGAGTATTAAAAATCCCTGAGTTGGGAAAATTTATGCCTCAAGAAAATTAATATTGTTACCAGATGAAAGCGAGGGAAGATTAAAAATTGCCCAACTTGTAAGATTAAACTGTAATTAGACCTGAGAATAGGCACTGGAGTGGAACATGTGTGCAACAAATCAGTACTTTTGAGAGAACTTTTTAATATTACCTAATATATAAAAAACTTAGCAAATGCCGATAAGTCGGAGCTAGGAATTTTTAACACTGTTAAGTTGGGAATTTCGAATCATTAAGTTTGGTTTGGTTAATTTTTATCGCACTAGAGATGCACATTGGACTATTGGCATTGCTTGTATTTTTGAACCATGGTCAGATAACGAGAACAACACCTGAGTTGGTGCTCTACGCCATTAAGTTGGGAATTTCAAATCATTAAGAGGAGAAATTTCTTTTCTCGGCCCTCCCCAAAAAAATTTTGTGTGAAGGCACTGTTATTCAGTAAAATAGTTGGTTAGATATGGTAATTATTTAAAAATACCATGCTTCAATTTTGGATGTACATATAATCACATTTAGTATTGATATCTATACTCAGCATCAGTTATTTGGTATACTGACTATTTGGTTGTCACACAAAATATTTATTTAGTCCAAGTATATTAAATTTAATATTTAATATTTTTCAGTTAAAATTTTGTGAAAATTTTTTATTATATAATTTAATTTTGAACTATTTTAAATTTTTATTAACAATCTTTATATATATTTCTCTTGCGCGGTGATTGAAAAAAGCTGTTTTTCTGTAAGCGGAGTAGCAACAGTTACTTTGTTTACGAAATTCTGTTGCGCCCGCATTTTTATTTTGCCATTATGTAAGCCATTTTCACGATTAGCCCTTTCAATTCAATTATTTTGTTGATGTCAGCTTAAATTAGGAAGAATATAAACCTTATTACATTAAAAATATAAGTTTTGAAAAACGCTTTTCTTAACTTTACATTAAGGTGGCGCCATCTGTTGGCAATTTTAAAAACTAGATTTCTATGAACTTCATTTTTATGACGTATTAACTTAGTAACGTACACACTTTTGGTAGGCAAGAGTATGGTAAGCTTAACGTCAATTATGCCAAAACAAACGACCAATAATGTTATAAATTAAACTAAAACGCAAGAAAGGTGTGAAAATAACGTGGAAAATAATAAATAATGGTAGACATAAAATAATAAATAATGGTAGCTTAGCTTGGCTTGCCAGTGGTTCTATTGTTTTCATTTGTAGTTTAAAAGAAAGTAAATTAAATGATTTTATATTGATTTACATGGCGAAAAAATGTATTGATGCCAAGATGAATAATAATTTAAATTTACAGTTTCAACATTTAAAGTTTTTGGTAATATAATTAAAAAAAGTATTGTTACTAGGACACATTGTTATTGTGTCCTACCTTTTAGCGAGCGAAGCGAGAAGTGGTTTGCGGAGAAAACCTATGAGGATTGCGTAGCAATCCTCCGGAGGTTGGCGGAGCGTTAGCGGAGCCTCCTAGTTAAATTTAATTCTTTTGAGTGTCAATAAAGATAATGCTCAAGTTACAGTAAAAATGTTTAAGAAGTTTAATATTTCCTGGATTAAAGTTTTGTATGCAAGTCAAATGGTTAATAATATAAAGTTAATTTTGTAACCAACAATGGCTAGTGATTCTTTTTCGGCAAACTGTAGTATTGTAACTTTTAAATTGTACAAAATTTTTGTTTCTGGCATGTATGGTTTATATTATTTTTATTACTTTCTTAGGATCACATTACCAGTATTTTATTCAAAGCAGGAAAACGTGAGCCAGCTGGTCTGGCAAGGTGAGTAATTTCACTGAGGTTTTTGAATATCTCAACATCTGCTAATTTCTAGTAACTTGTGTAATTTTTATGTAAAGAAATCAAAGTTATCTGTCACAATATCTATAGAAATAGACAGTTATAATATAGATTTTGACACCTGTCCATTGTATGCACTGATTCATTTGCAGCAGCTTAAATGGAATATTACCTGTATAAAAACTACCTTTTCTAAAATAAAAAAAATCTGTATAAATGTTTATATATAATTCTCCTTATATATAATTCTCCTCTTTTTTTATTCCAGGATGGTAACATAACCTGGAAAACCGGGAAATCAGGGAATTATCATTAAATTTTTTTATTCTGAAAATATCAGGAAAATTTTCAAAATTTCACAAAAAAAAAAATCAGGGAATTTTTTTAATTTGAATCATTAAAACGGCAATTATGGTCTATTATGCCCTCTATTCTGGGTAATTTAGTTGTCACTATTTCCTTTTAGTTCTGAAAAAGATTTTTTTTTAAAAATATAGTTATGCGCATTTTCATATTTTTAGTTTTATTTTTGTAAAAAAGTGAACCACTGCTGGAGCAAAAGTAAAGTGCATTGGACCTTGAATTGTAAGCAAGCACAACTGTCAATAAGTATTGCATATAATTTTTCATTTATAATGCAATATATTTATTGGATCATTGCAGTGTTTGTTTCTATACAAAGCATGAGTTACAACATTTCTTAATATAATTGTTAAATCAAGGAAATTTTTGTGACACCATCAGGGAAATATCAGGGAACTTTTTTTCCAGAATGTTGTTGCCACCTTGTATTCTCAAATGATGCAAAAACATCAAATTTTTTAAACAAAAGCAATACTTTTAAATTAAAACTTTGATTTATTTCTGATTTTTTTCTTCCCTTTTCAGGTGTATAGCAATAAACAGTATTGGTATCTATTTATATGAAGAATTGATGAACAAAACCAACCATTACCGCATAAAAGAAGCCATTACAGTCTTACTTATTGCTGTTAGGGTAAACAATTCATCTTTGAACCACTCTACTGCTTTTTACTCTTCATTTATATTTCTTTGATTTATTAAACTTTGGCATTTTATTTTAACACACAACTTTGGGATTTTCTGTATTATTAAGACTTTATTTCATGTAAATTTTATTTATTTTATTTGCTTTCTTGTATTTCTTTATGTGGTGATTGGGTTCTGCATGATTTTCACTAACACACTTTTGTTTTGAAGTCTTCCGTATCGGCTCAGGCAATTAAAATTTGGATTGAAGAAGAGGTATTGTTGTTTTTGATAATAGACACATTCATGCTTCTTATCGATTTTATGTTTAACATATTTATGCATTTATTTTAAATCATTCTTTTATTTATTTCAAACTTAATTTTTAACCCAGTTGTAGGACTGGGATTGTCATATGCATGCAAGCTCGGAGCATTTTTTTTGCAGCCTTTTTTTTAATTGAAAAGTTATTGGGGTTATTCTCTATTATTGATACATACTTGTGAACACTTGTACTTATTGTCTGTACAATATACATATTTTAACTATTTTTATTGTTAATGTCACATTTTTAATGTAATATAAACTTCAAAATATTTCAGAGTTAATTTATTCAGAATGATTGAAATTTACAGACTACTCATTGTAAGTGAGAAAACCAGGAATTGTCTATGAAAATAAAGAATGTTTTCATTTTCTTTAAAAGTTCTAAAAACTTAAGCTTAACGTGCTCAATTTTTAAAATCTTTTCATTTTCTTTAAAAGTTCTAAAAACTTAAGCTTAACGTGCTCAATTTTTAAAATCTTTTCATTTTCTTTAAAAGTTCTAAAAACTTAAGCTTAACGTGCTCAATTTTTAAAATCTTTTCATTTTCTTTTGTAAAATATCAATTTGTAAAAGTACCAAAATTTAAACATTTTATACTTTGGTAGGTTTTTATTTACTGACATTTAATTTTTTATAGTCTTTAAGCTTAATATGAGAAAAAAATTAGTTGCTTATACAACTTATTATCTGTCTGGAATTTTTTAGAAACCTGGAAATGTTGGAAAGTTCAGAAAATTATGAGCTTAATGACAACTCTGTTGATATTACTATGAAATAAAAAAAAATTGTATAATTTTTTAGTCGCTTCGTAAACATGTAAAAATCACAGAATTTTTGCAATTCTGTTAAATTAATCTTTTGTATTGGACATTACTTTACCTATTTTTCTTAACCTTATTAAATAATTAAATTAAAAAAATCAAATTTATTCATAACTTTGCGATTACTATCTATTTATGTGTACCATAAATATATATAAAAAAAACACCTGAAAACAATTAGCACAATCTACATAGATTTCTAATGTTGCCAATAGATTTTTAAATTTGAATTTGATATAATATTTACAAATTCTCTAGTGTTAATAAATTAATATAATTATAAAAAATATTATAAGCATTAATTGCAATATTAGAGTATTCCTTTTATTACAGTAGATTATGTAACTATTCAAGTTGTAACTTGCTTCTAAACTAACTGTTTGAAGGCGAACTTAGATGTTTTACCTTGTTCTATATTTATAACTAATGTGCATGATACTTGCTACCAAACTTTGCTTTTAGTATAAATTTAAGAAATGTAAAAATTGGATAGAAAGTGAGCTATACTGTGTGTTTGTATCAAATTGAATGTTTTTTTTTAATTTTATTTCAAGCACATAATTATCATTAAGTTCTTCAAAAAAATCAATATAAACATTCTTTTTTAAATACCATTAAAATCTAAATGTTAATAGAATGTAATTAAATGGTTATGTAATATTATTATTAACATATTCTCTATGTATCAATTCACATTCGACTATTTTTATTATATTAGTTCAATTATTTTAAAACCAGTTATATCAATCTGTAATGTGCAATAATTTAATTTGTTTTCTCTAAGTAAAATAACATGTTTCAGTTTAACTGTAAAGCCGTGGCTCGTGTTGCATGCGACATGTTGCTTCTGTTATGCGACCATGCTGAAGAATTGAGGAAGAACTACACAGACTTGTCAAGGACTGTTTTAGAAGTAAACACATTCCTTTTTCTGTTTCTTTTGCATCCAATATCTTAAAAAAAATCTTTGTGTTAAGATTGATTTTTATTTTTGAAAACTATCCCAGGGTGTCCACAGAACAGGGAAAACCGGGATATCAGGGAATTTGGTCAATCTGGAAAATTCAGGGAATTATCAGGGTTTTTGGTAATTTTAGAAATAAATCGGGATTTCTTACAAGATCGTAGAAATCATACCAAATTGCGGATGTTTCTAGAACTTGGCAGAACCGTTGGCTGTCTATAACTAAATACTTGCCCACTCAAGCAATTTTAATAATGGACAACAAATGTTTAATAATTGCTAAATTCTTAGGGAAATTCCAATTTTTCTTTACCATTGCTAAAATATTTTTTTTTGTCAAACTTGTCCAAGCTATTTAACTGTTGACAGTAACTGCTGTAGGGTCTTTTATCCTTTGGCAGAATGCGGAAAAATATTGAAAACTTGTAAAGCAATATGTAGTGCTGAATATTGTATATATATTTTCCTGTTATCATGCTTAATTTGTGTAAATTGGTTTTTTTCTATCACACTGAAAAAACTAGATTACGGGGAATTGTTAGGGAAATATCAAAGAATTTCAAATTCAGGGTGGCAACATAACCTGGAAAACCGGGATTCAAGGAAATTTTTTATTCTGGAAATATCATGGACAAGTCAGGGAATTTTCAAAATTTCACAAAAAAAAATAGGAATTTTTCAAATTTGGATCATTAAAATGGAAATTACCGTCGGTAAGGCCTCCATTCTGGGTATTTTAATTGTCAATATTTCCTTTTAGTTTTGAATAAGAATTTAAAAAACAGCATGGTTATGCACATTTTCATATTTTCAGTTTTATTTTTGTAAAAACGTGAACCACTGCTGGAGGGAGAAGCTAAAGCAAAGTGCGTTGGTCCTTGATTTGTAAGCAACATGTGAGGGGCTAATGAATATGGGATTTGAAGATTGGAATAGGAAATATGAAGCATATAAAACATTTCAAATTATCTACAAAAGAAATAATTTGAAAAAACTTGCTTTTTTTTCATTATCTGCTTCCAAGAAATGTTTAATTACTATTATGCCTGTCACAATTGCATAATTTGTGTTGTATCCATAAATTATTTTTTTAACTATCAATAAGTATTGCTTATAATTTTTCATTTATAATGCAATATATTTATAGTATTATTGTAGTGTAGATACTTTGTTTCTATACAAAGCATGTATTGCAACATTCCTTAATGTAATTGTAAAATCAGGGAAATTTTTGAGACTCCATCATGGAAATATCAAGGAACTTTTTGTACCAGAATGTTGTTGCCACCCTGAAAATGTTTTTCCTCTACACACCCTGAGATGCCTTAATTTGGTAAACTTATTTTATGGACACACTGTGCGAAAAAACTAGTGATGAAAACTAAAAACTTTATCTTAGAAGAAATCTGATTTCTAATTTAGCAAGTTGCTGCGGCCCTTGCTATTATTCACTAGGAAAGTCAAGTTGTTTCTCACTTTTTCCCCACGCCACGGGTAGTATATTTTGAGAATATCCAGTTTAATAAATGCTGGTAAACGAAGTTTCACCATTGTTGTACAACATCTATCCGAAAATGAAAATAATTTGTAATCAGAGAAGATGTTTTAAAAAAAAAAGTCTGGTTAATCGATATTTCTGGATAAATAAAAGTTGGGTAACCAATTATTTTTTGTAGTTTTTGCCAAAGTAGATTTTACTTAAATAACAAAAAAAGAATTTTCGAAATAGGACTATGTTTTCAAATGGTCCAGTTAATTACAATTCCAGATAATTAAATGCCGGATAACCAGATATATTTTTCAAAGCGTGCCCAAGTGAAGCATCTCCTATGCAAATTTTTATTTTGTACAAATATCTGAATTAGAACATAAAAAAAAAATATGTAACGTCGAATTGATAACCTCTCACCTTTGGAGCACTTTCTGAAATTGGTTGGTGCGCTTTTAAGTTGGTTAAAATTACAATTGCTTTGTTCTTAAACCTATTGCACCTAAGTTTAATTCCATATTTTTTTACAGGTTTTGGCCTCCACTTTAGAAAACTTATTACCGAATTCTGAAACAGTAGTCGCAGAAGATGATCGAAAGGTAAAGCGATTTTGAGTTTAATTTAAGGTGCCGACAAAGTTTAATTTATTTTAATTTGTATTTAACCGTTTTAATTCATTTTTGTAGCTCATTTTATCTTTGATCCACTGCATTGGGGAGTGGTGTTTCATTACAAAGATTGGATCGCCTTTGTCTTCTGAGCAGGACTACTTGCCCCTACTGTTAGTATTTAAGGTGAGTTTAGAAGAGATTGTTGACCTATTAATAAGTTTGCCATATGTGTCGTGTCTTAATATCAAAATAAATCTACCAAATATCCTTTTTATTAACATTTTGTTCATTTTATTTAACACAGTAACGATCCTTTTAATTCATTTCTGAACACCAAAAAAATTGTGGTTGAAATAAAGTACTTTTTAAGTCAAATAAACCTTTATTAGTTAAATATGAACAAATAATTAATATGGTAAAATAATTTAATTTAAAATTTATTTGTAACAATATTTGTAATTATTTGTAACGATATTGATATCCTGAATTATATTTATTGCCAAATAATGTTTTTACATCCGAATTTTATTTAATACATTACAAAGTGGTAGTCTTCGCTTTGTGTAACTTTTAAATTGCTGGTCGGGGGAGCCACATAAAAATTGAAAACCACTGCATTAAACAATCCATAGTCCTTAAAATATACTCTGTCTTCAGGTATTGAATGCTGCAGCCAGTGGAAAGAAGTTAGATGCTCAGCAAAACACCCAATCCTTGACTGAACTATCAACTCCAGATGTGGATCCCAACGTTTTGGTCGAGAATTTCCAGGAGGGTACCACCCCCACCCCCTCTGTACCCCCTCGGTCGATGCAGAGTCCCGAGAAGGCCCGGTCGGCCGACAGTTCTTTTTTCCGGACCTTGCAGAGCTATGACCTTAATTTAGTTATCCGGCTGGCTGCTAAGAGTGTAAGTGATATATTAAAATATATATATATTTATTTAATGAGTTACGTTTATGTAATGTATATTTCCTACATTGCTAACCATTTGTTCATTGATTTTAGACGGTACAAATGATTGATATTAGAGAAGTGTTGACAAAAAAATTTATTATATTTTAAATGTACAAGTTAGTTGAAAGATGTTGACGAAATTCTATAAATTTAATGTTTTAAAAATGCCATAACCCCACCCATACACACTTTCTACATACGCTACTGCCAATAGCCTCTTGTGATTAACTAGTATCAAACTAACATAACTAACCAACATTGAGATGTCAGTATTATTTGGCATTTTTTACAAACTTTAAAGATAACTTAACTTTAAAGATGTTATTACTCTGTAGTTTCCAGACTAAATTTTTATGTCGTAAGGTGTTTATTTTATACCATGAAGTGTATTAATTTAATTGTTTTATTTTCCTAAACAAATAATGGCAAGTTGCAGGAATCTTGACAAATTCATTTAAAAAGAGTTAAATTATTATTCACTATCATTTCAGAATTATCTAACCTTAAGTTGTCCTGATTGAGTGTTTTGAATTCACTAATATATTCCCTTTTCAATTTTAGCTGATTTATCACTTAGTAAATCACTTGGGTCATTTCCCAATGGGCATTGGGGCCTCTCGCTTGACCAGCCTGGTCAACGAGCACGACGATGTCCCAAATCTGACCGGTGATGAGTTATCGGCCGAAGTCTTCCATGCACCAAATGTCCAGTTCTTTGTCCTCAATAACAGCTCCATTGTATCTTTTGTGGAGATACCTGCCCTTGTAAGTTTATTTTACCATATTTATTTCATTGATTAGTTTTTTGTGTTTATCTATTCCTACTGATGTGGTTGTCACGTGGGATAGAGGTGGTGTATGAATTCGCCAATTACGCGTTGCCTCGGTTATTGTGCACGCGATTATTATGATCACGTGGGCAGTGATTGTGGGGGCTGGGTGTAGATGCCGCCACGGATCATTCAAAGGTTGCTTGTGTTTGTAGTCCGAGTCCTCATATGTGTTAGGAAAAAGGTGCAAATATTACTTGCCTTTGCCCATTTTCACTTTGTATAGTATTTTTCCTGTGAAGCTCGTACGTTTTTGGATTAGCCGGTGGTTCTCTGTTGACGAATAGTCCAGAGACCATTTCACTTCACTTTGGAAGTAAATCTCTTCCCAATCGATCTTTTTAAGATCGGAAACAGATTTATTATTCCCTGATCACATATAAATAATAATTGATCAGCCTTTGAAGTAGTATTTATGTTTTTGCTTTATACATAAAGTATACATTTTACTTTATGTAAATTCTTGTATAATATAATTTATCAAACTGTATGCAAATGTCATGTCAGTTTAACCGTGCCATATTATATAAATGAAGTTGGCCTTTTTGGTATATATACCAACATCATTCTGCACCTGACTTGTTCTGATTCTGTTCTGATTTTTGTTCTGCATGTCAGTACTGTAGTATTCCGGCACTCAAATGCTCATACGATCGTGATAATCCGATCGAACTTTGGATGTCTACCGCAGCCATTTGCTGCTATAATTTACGTGAGATGTCAAGCCACATGCTGTGGTGTTTCCTTTTTTGTTAGGTAGTAATAAGTTTTAATCTATTTATTTATGTGCTGGAATTTTAAATAAATAACTAAGTATTATATGAGTTGCATCTATTTTTACCATCGTTATTTTATTAGTAGAATTTTAAACTTTTAACTCAGCATCACTGCATTCTGCTATTATGATTGGGACAATTTTTCAACATTGTTAGGTTTTGAATATTCCTAACAATATGAGGTGTCACGCTTGAGTTGGTGCTGAATTCGCTACCAATTCATAGCAAGGTGGGTCCAAAACGATGGCCGAGAGAGTTGCTATTTAATGTATTGGGTACACCGCCGCAATTGTTTCTAAATGATACTTCATCGCAATAGATTTGAAAGTATCATATAAATTTTTTATATACAAATTTAAGGTAATGTGTCAAACATCATATAACTGTCCATTGGTTAAAATTGCTTTGTTACAATATGGTTTACAATTATAGTTTGTTACAATACGGTTGATGTGTTACTTTTATAACTGTTTAATTGCAGGATATGCCAGGCGGTGGGGCAACTGCTGGTCTAACAACGTCAAAATCCCAAGTTCGCATTATTATCCGAGACTTGGGAGGAAAGTTCTCTTGGGATTCTTCAATATTATACGGACCTCCAGATTTTTATTTTACTTCTCCAGAAATGGGTAACCTTTCAATTTTTTCTATGTATATTTCTTCTTATTTATTTCCTAAAAAGTATGGATTGATTGTCATTATTAATAGTTACAGCTCGGTAGCAAAGGGAGGGGCTTAAGCCAGTTAAGTTAGGGCACAGTTCAAAAAATTTGTAATTTTGATTGTTAAAAATAAAACTGTCACTTCATAATAGTTGCGTTTTTAATTGTAACCACCACATATGTTTCTACATTTAGAAGAACAGGGTGGCAACATGGCCTGGAAAACCGGGAAATCAGTGAATTATCATGGAATTAAATACTGGAAGTGTCAGGGAATTTTTCAAAATTTCACAAAAAATCAGGGGAATTTTCAAATTTGAATCATTAAAACGGCAATTATCGTCTATTTTGTTCTTATTTTGAGTAATTTAGTTTTTCCTTTTAGTTCTGAAATAGAATTAAAAAAAGGCATGGTTATGCGCATTTTCATTTTCATATTTTCAGTTTTATTTTTGTAAATACGTGAACAATTACTGGAGCGAGAAACATAAACAAAGTTTGTTGGACTTCAGATTGTAAGCAACATGGGAGAGGCTAATGAATATGAAATTTATTGAAGATAAGAAATAGAAATATGAAGCATATCAAACATTAAAAATTATCTATAAAAAAAGTAATTTGAAAAAATTTGCTTTTTTGCATTTTTTTTCCAGAGAACATGTTTAATTACTATTATGCCTGTCACAATTGTATAACTTGTTTTGAATCAATACATAATTATTTTACCTGACAATAAGTATTTTATATCTTATATCCATTGCAAAGAGGCACTCAAATTTAATAGTACCTTCATTTTATTGATTTTAATGTATTTATTTCCAATTTATTAATATTTTGTATGATCTTTTTTTTAAAGATCCTTTCAGTGCTCCATCGAGTTTAGAAGTTCCACAGGACCTCCAACCAACGAATAGCGTCAAGCCATTCGAACATTCAAGTTCTTTATCTAGTCATGTCCTGAGACACAGGCCACAAGATGAACTGCCCATTGCCGAGAACAGCGCTGACGATTTGGATAATTTAGATGATGTAAGAACTTTTATTTTAACACTTTTCACTGGTGAATAATTAAACCAAATTAATAATTAAGCAATCAACCAAGTAACACTCTTATCTAATAAAGCTTTTGATGTTCGTAGTCGGATGTTTAATATCTCCATCTCGTCTGTAAGTGCCTTTTTGTTCAATAAAGATAAATTCTTGAAAATATAGAAATTCTTTAATTTATATAAAAAGTAAACAATACATACGTACACGACTAACAAAAATTAAGAGCAATAAAAAGCTCCTATAAAAATATTCAATTACATTTTGTAATGAAAGAAATAGCTGCAGCCAGACAACAACGAACTAAAACCGCTAAGTAACGATTGTCACAAAAACACCAATACCGGACTCGTGATAAGCCCGCTTTTACATGCCGTCAATTGCCAATGATGTAACAAAAGAAATCACTTCACATTTAAGATTGTATGAGATTAGCGGAAAGACTATACATCGCGGAGATCAAGATCGACAAAGTTTGGTTTGCTTTAATTTAGGTTCGAAAGATCCAAAAACTTGATCGATATTTAACAGCTTTGAATTACTTTTTGTTATAAGTTTGTATGGGTTACCCTTAAAATGCATTGTTATTATTTCACATTAAGTTGTAATGTTTAATTATATAAATTGCTTATTGTATGTATTTTGTATGATTTGATATTTATGTATGTTTTTAAATTCCGAAGCAATCAAGGTATTTTTATAGTTCCAATTGCAAAAACTTTTGTTTAATTTAAAATTGAACACATGAATATATATATATATATATATATATATATATTACATTTATTATTATTAACTAGTTGGGGTACTTACAACTTCATTTGCATATACAAAAACAATTTAATGTGGATAATATTTAGCAAAAAAAAAATTATCTTTTGGTTTTTGGATTTGGATTAGCGAAAGAATGCATTAGCAATGAACAGTCTCTTCCAATTAAAGAAACAGGTATTTAAAATAACATAAAGAATAACTGGATTTTTTTTTTCAAACCCCTATTTTATATCGAAGCCTATCTTTATCGGATACAATATACAAGTTTTAATATTTTTACCCTACCTATGAAACATTGTCTTAATATCTTTATATCAATTTGTGTTAATACTCTTTAGGCAAATAAAAAAATTATTTGATTGCAAATTGATGATTTTCTATTCTTTTTCTTGTAGTTACTTCAGTACATAGGACATACAAGTACAGAATGTGTGACTATGCATGGGGAACCACTAAACTCTGCTTCGAAATTGCAAAACGAAGAGGGCAGGCAACAAGAATTGGAAACAATAAATTTAATTTTAAATCAACGAAATCAAGAATATACTCAGTTTGAGAGATTATCTATTAATAGTTGGTAAGTTTCTCATTTTTTTTGTATATATATTGTATTTTGCTTTTCATTAAAAGTTATTTATCTCTGCTGGAGCGATTTTCTTAATACTTTTTTAAATAAATACTATAGTTATGAACAGAAATCTATAAAAAGTCATAATTTTTGTAGTGTGCAAGTTTTTATGTGTCCTAATAACATTGCTGCTTCCTATTTGACTAAATTTAGTTTTTATTATTCTGTAATTCTATCTGCTCAAAGAAAATTATTTAATGTACTGAGGCTCAAGTGATTTTCACTATTGTAAAGTTTTCTCTTTTTGGAAGTTTAAATAATTTTTCCTGTACAAACTTTTTTTGTATTTCTTTGAAATATATTAATACATTGAGATATATGTTCTATGTAAACACCCTCCACATTTGATAAATATTGTAAAATTGAGTAACTTTATGAATTTTAAAATTGAGTACACTATTAAATAAAACAAAACACTGTGAGTGCCATGGAGTGAAATAAGATATATTATACTCATTAAATGATACTCAATGTGTATAATATTGGATTTTTCAAATAAGATTTATGAACAGTGAAGTATAGTCCCAAATTACAGGTTCAACAAACTAAATAAAACAACCTCAGGTCATGTTCTATATTTAAAAAGAATAACTTCTCCCTCTTATACTTCAATATGTCCCCAGCAACGAAATTGCTGGTTGCATAGATTTCAATTATACTAAAAGCAATTTTAAAAATGTAAATAACTCATTAACTTGTTAAGACATTTAATTTTTTTGTGTGGTGTATCATAGCTTTGTTTATCTAGATGTATAGAAATTCAAAATGAAAAACATACTAAAAAACCTATTAACCCTTTGCACTCCGATGTCACCTCTCAGGCGCCAACATAACGACCAGTTCTTTTGTTTCCCTGCAATATACAGACAACTATCGTTATCACGGACTTGAAGGGAAGTGTATAAAAATTCGAGTTATCGAAAATCCTATAAAAAAGCTGTTTTGATAAAAAATAAATACTAGTATACTTACACGACTTTATTTAACATATCTCGACAAAATAGTTTGGTGAGTATTTCTATTTTTTTCGAAATCAATTATATTTTCCAAATGCACGATTGCTTGAAATGTCTCTGATGTTTTCATTTCCGGCCTCGATTCAATGAATGCACGCATAGATTTTATCGAAGATAGAGCCTCTTACAAAGTTATCATTGGAGGAGGTTAGCATTCTTAATTATCATTCTTCTTCTGAGAGCGATCTCTCATCAAATGTTGCTATAGAGAGTGCATTGCCTAAACAAAAATGAGAAGGGGTCGAGTGTCGTCTTCATATTTTAAGTGAGTTGCTTTCGCGACGGTCGGTAATGTTCCAAGAAAGTGACTTGCACTTTACCGAAAACGCCAGCTGGCTTGAGGGACGATAAATCATTAATCTTCCTTGTTGGACTGACTCTGCGTTAAAGAGGTGAGGATACAGCTCAGGGAATCCAGTCTGGCGACATTCAAACAAAAGGGTGAGGCACAGGTAGGAATCCATTGTAAGTATACCCTTTCAATAACGCACAATAAGAAAGAGAACTGATAAAGAAGAACGTGGCAATTACATATGCTAAAGGTTCTTCAAAATCCGTAGTTTTGAGAGGAAAACAAAATTTTGAGTTGTGAGGAAACTTCGAGTTATCGAAAATAACGACGAAAAACTTCGAATTAAAGAGATAAAATTACATTAAATAAGTAATGAAGGTGCAGGGAAATAGATTTTATTCGAGATATCAAAAAATTCGAGTTATTGAGAGTCTACAATATTTATTGGATCGTTTTAGCGTGGGTACTTGTTTCTATACAAAGCACGTATTGCAACATTTCTTAATGTAATTGTGAAATCAGGGAAATTTTTGTGACACCATCATGGAAATAGGGAATCGGGGAACTTTTTTTCCAGAATGTTGTTGCCACCCCGTAATTTTTTTATTGTAATTAAATTCAGCATGGAAGCTAAACCTGCTCTGTCCCCACTTCCCGTGGAGGCCAACTCACCCTTTCAGCATTGCAGGCTACTTCTCAACCAGCTGGGATTCACATCCTGGGAAAGAAGGTATGTTAACTTTTTGAATGTTAAAAGTTTTATTAATATTTTAACACAGTTATTTTTATGGGTTTGCTTATGTATTAAAAAAAACTTAGATTCTTCTTATTTAAGGAACCTTTATAGAATTCAATGTTTTTAAACAGGTTCACAATATTTCCGAAAAACGAATTTGATCAAATTTGAACTTCAGTAACAGAAATAATTGTAATTTCATCATTTCTAACTGATATAATTGTAATTGCAGGGTTGTACTTTTCATGCAACACGTATTTGTGCAAATTTCTGTTTATTTTTTACATCATTAAAATAATGAGATTTGATGATAGAAAATTTGAGTTTTTACACTTTATTTTTAATTTTTTTTATTGCATTAAAAAAAGTATTTGAAAATGACACTTGATAAGCTTATTTTGGATTTATGTATACAACTTTTTACATAAGAATGTAAAGCTTTAATATTTAAAATGCTTAGTATTGCTTTTTATTAGTAGCCTTTTTTTAAATATTTAAAACAGAATATTTCACAAATAATATGGAAGAATGTTTTCTATTTTTGTAGGAATATTTCTTATTAATGTTATAACTATTTTATTATTAAGCTGTTGCATTATGCTGAAGAAAATTTTTTGTTTTCTTTTAAGATTATATTACCATAACAAAAGATTAGTTCATTTTTGTGATATTTTCGTGTTTTTAAGGTTATTTCATCTAATTCAATATACTTTAATTTTTAGTAAAGTTATTTCACAATTATCTTCAGTTATTTAAAATTTTGATGGGGCATTTCCTTTAAAAAAAATTTTATGTAATTTTTAATATTTTGTATAAAATATCTGTTATTTTTCAGTGAGATAAGTTGTGTAATATCATGTAAATTACACAACTTTTAAATGTGTCTGAATTTTTAAATAAAATTAAAATATTGTTTATTTTTGTTTTTATTCAGGTCACAGTTTGATTTGTTAAAGAAAAATGAGCAGCTGTTGAGAGAATTAAGAAATTTAGATAAACAAGTGTGGTTAGTATAATTTTAGTTATTAACAGTTTTACATAAAAAAAAATTATATTGGATTTTATTGCTCATGCATATTTCAATTAATAAATATATATTAAGTAGGGATGAACCGGATAGTGGTTTTGCCGGATATCGGATATCCGGCGCACATTACAAACCGGATATCGGATATCCGAACTGGATGTTGCCGGATATCCGGCAGTTTCTTTTTTATGAAAATATCTTCTCATACACACTAGAAAATACGGAAATCGGTCAAAAATTACAAAATATTTTTTTATTCTATAATATTCCCCAATTACTTACCCTTAAGGTGATACCAAGATTGAATAAACATTCAAAAAACTTTTTTTATTTACAAAGGGTTAGTCTAGGGTGCTGCTAGCAATGGGCGTATGTTTTGTACACTTTAAACTCAATTTCTGAATAATTGTATTTTTACTATATGCCCTTTCATTCGAAACATAAAAACTCAAGTTTGCTTAAACTTTTGAGAAATTTATTTTTATTTTAACTTTATATTAGTTGTGAGATGTTATGACCCTCCACCATATCGATACATTAAAAAAAAAAATTAATAGAATTTTAAAGTTAAAAACGAGAAAAATTTAAGGGAGAATCTGCACACTGTTAACACATTGGTAGAATTTTCAGGAAAATACTTAAATACCATATTCTTAGAAAAAGATAATTGGCCGCCACAAAAAAAATCTTCAATGTTTTATTCATCCGGATATCCGGCACTTTACTTCCGGATATCGGATAGTTAAAAATCAGCCGGATAGTTACCGGATATCCGTTTCATCCCTAATATTAAGTATTATTTATTTTTATTTTCAATGTCTCAACTTAAACACTTTTTTTTCAGTAACTTTTACCAACTTATTGTTAGTACAATACACTCTAATGATTTGTTTTGAATAATTATAAAGTTTATAATTCATCTGGAACATGCAAATTTTTGTATCTATATACAAATGTATTATATTGACAGACGTATAAAATTGTTTAATTATAATTGTCAGATTTTTCTGCATTTTATAATATATTTTTATAATATTTTATGCTTATACTTTACTAAATATTTATATATTTTTTATAAACTATTAGCAATCTCAATAATTTATGTTTAAACTGTGTTTTATAGTCGGGATACTCATAAAATTGCAGTTATATATGTATCTGGAGGCCAAGAAGACAAAAATTCCATTCTGTCAAATCCAGGTGCAAGTCAAGAATTCGAAGAATTCGTGGCTGGTTTGGGATGGGAGGTACGATATGTTTTCCCTCCTAAAAACGTACTATCTTTCTCGATTAAAAATATTTTTCTAGAATGTAATTATATTGTTAACTACTTTCACTTTATGTAATGTATATTGATGTTCTGGTAGAACTTTGCATATTTAAATTGATAGCTGTTAAGGAGCATTCTAACGAAGGACTCCTTCTTTTTTGTAGTTGTGTTTTCTGTTAGTTATGGGCTGTTTTTGTGTTTTTAATGGCCTTGATTGTTATAGAATTAAATGGATTTTAATTTTTAAAAATTCTACTTTCTAAAGAAGTCTTAAAAATGTTGGAGAAAAGTAAATTACAAACAGCAAAATTGTTAAACAGTTGTAGTTAAAAGAAAAGAAAATCGGTTTAGAATTAAATTGACATATGCTGCTTAACAGGGAAAAGTAGTTCAGTACTAATTTTCAGAAGTAATTTTTTTTATTCAGAAGTAAAAGTCTTCTAAAATAAAAAGTTTTTTTCAATAGCCCTTGATTCCGGTTAAGATTGAACCCCTCCCCACAACATGCATTTTACTATCATGACTTTCTAACTATCTGTGCCATTAGGACACAGAAGTTGGAAGTGGATTTTAGTATTAATATTTGTCCCTAAAAGAAAAGCTAAAAATCAAATATACAGGGTGCGTTCCATAAGTAATGCGACTAAATTCATAAAAAATAATTTATTCGACATATTCGTACTATTAGTTAAAAATCCTCAAAATAGCACTCTCCTGCGTCGATGCATTTATGGAGCCGGTGTTTCCAGGCCTGGAAGGCATCCAGGAAGGCCTTCTCCGTGAGGTCCTTTAGAGCCGATGTAACATGAGCCTGGATATTTTCAATCGTGTCCCAATGTTTCCCTTTCAGGGCTCCTTTTAAGCGAGGAAACAAAAAAAAAGTCGGGGAGCCAGGTCAGGACTGTAGGGACGCTGGGAAACCAGTGGGGTATGGGTACTGGCTAGAAAGGAGGGTCGCATGCTGCCGAAGTGACATCAAGGACGCATGGAAACTTCATCACGATAACGCGCCAAGCCACAGCTCCTTCGTTGTCAACGATTTCCTGGCCAGGACGCATACCCCACTGGTTCGTCAGCCACCTACAAGCCTGACCTGGCTCCCCCAGACTTTGTTTTTGTTTCCCCGCTTAAAAGGAGCCCTGAAAGGGAAACATTGGGACACAATTGAAAACATCCAGGCTCATGTTACATCGGCTCTAAAGGACCTCACGGACCTGGCCTGGAAACACCGCCTCCATAAATGTATCGACGCAGAAGGATGCTATTTTGAAGATTTTTAAATAATTGTACGAATATGACCAATATATGATTTTTTATGAATTTGTTCGCATTACTTATGGAACGCACCCTGTATATCATGATCTCAAAATGTAAGAAATTTGAACTGCACAGTCAATTAGTTTTTTTTTATTGTACTTCCTTAGGGAACTTTATAAAATCATCATATTTGTTTAGTATTTATGTATATTCATATTGTTCCAAAATGTCATTAGTATTTTTTAATATGTTCTAGTTTACGTTGTAATGAATATATTAAATTTCTAACGTTTAAAATATATTTGTCCTACTCTTTTCATTGTGAAACTTTATTCATTATTTTTTTAAATGAAAAGTTAGTAAACATGAGTTTGCTTAACAGGTGGAATTGGAAAGTCATCCTGGTTTCCTGGGAGGCCTTCAGAGAAACAAGAGCACTGGAGATACGGCCCCTTATTATGCCACAGCCTACTCTGAAGTCATCTTCCACGTATCCACCAGAATGTCCACCATCTTTGAGCCAGACACAATCCATAAAAAGGTAAGTTTTGTTATTTAGTTTTAAAAAAAAATGTAAGCTTTTTACTTAGTCAACTGTAATTTACATTGATGTAAGTGTGAAATATTTTTAAGCAAAATATTTTTTTTTTATTTATTCAGTGAGAGTTTTGTTATGATTTATTTATATTTAAAGTTATTTTCTAAAATAGGAAACATATCAATTAATTTATTTCAATTTTAAGTTTTTTTTTGTGTGCTTTTTTATCAAAAAAAAAAAAAAAAATGGTAAAGTTTTGCACATATTTATAAACTTAAAAAATTTTTAGGGTATCCTATTAAACTTTAAAGTATATAGTCTATTGAATATGGTAATTTTTCTGCTATACATTTTGTTTTTCTACTGTTTGTGATATAAATATGTAACATATCAATTTTAAGGTTTTTTTTGTGTGCTTTTTTTTCAAAAGAAATTATAAAGTTTTGCACATATTTATAAACTTTAAAAAAATTTAGGATATCCTATATTAAACATTAAAGTATAGTCTATTGAATATGGTAAATTTTTTTAGGGCTTTTTTTTGTATTGGACTATATTTTGTTTTTCTACTGTTTGTGATATAAATATGTAACATATCAATTAATTTATTTCAATTTTAAGGTTTTTTTGTGTGCTTTTTTATCAAAAAAAAAAATGGTAAAGTTTTGCACATATTTATAAACTTAAAAAAAAAAATTAGGGTATCCTATTAAACTTTAAAGTATATAGTCTATTGAATATGGTAATTTTTCTTATGACTTTTTTTTGTGTAGGACTAGATTTTGTTTTTCTACTGTTTGTGATATAAATATGTAACATATCAATTAATTTATTTCAATTTTAAGGTTTTTTTTGTGTGCTTTTTTTTTTAAAAGAAATTATAAAGTTTTGCACATATTTATAAACTTTAAAAAAATTTAGGTTATCCTATATTAAACATTAAAGTATAGTCTATTGAATATGGTAAATTTTTTTAGGGCTTTTTTTTTGTATTGGACTAGGTTTTGTTTTTCTACTGTTTGTGATATAAATATGTAAGATGTTGAACATGTATTTTTACTTAAAGAGGAATGAATTTTTTTTAAATTCTTAGTTCAGTATCTAATGGGTTTAATATCTCTTCTTACTTCAGTTCCAAACACATAGTGTAAAAAAAAGTTTACTCTTTTTGGCACATTCTTTTTCAAATTCACATTTAATGATATCCGTGAATACAATTTACTAGTTTCTATGTTTTATTACTTTTTTATTCATTAAAATCTTTAATTTGATTTATAGTGATATATCTTTCCTGAATTATAAATCTGACAACTATGCTAAATAAGAAATTAAAGATACTGTAACATATCCTTAAGATTAACAGATATTTTAGAGTGTGCAGTGACTTTATTTCATTGTTTAAAATTTCCAATCAATAACCGATGCTCCATTCACGTTTAGGTTTGCCACCTGGGCAACGACGAAGTGCACATCGTGTGGTCTGAGCACGCCAGGGATTACCGAAAGGAGATTATCGCTACAGAATTCTGTGATGTTTTAATTGTGATATACCCGGTGGGTGGGAGAATGTACAGAATACATATTTCCAGGAAACTCGGAGTAAGTAGTCTTATAATCAGGCATAAACGTTTAAAATACAAATAAATCATTCTTTAAACTTCGATCACTAATAAGAGAATTATATCAATATTTGTTAAGATCTCTAAAACTGACTTCGGAAAAATTGCTTACCTAACCCTCTGAACCTTTAGGAAAATGTCCAAATTGTAAAGTTGTTTTCTTTGCAAAATTGTTTATTTTATATTTCCTATGCATATATATATATATATATATATATATATATATTAATTATTATTATTATTATTTTAATGAATATTGCTTCCAGAAACATCTCTATCATCAGCTTTTGATACGAAAAATATTTCAACATAGAGAATATTTTTATGAATTTAAAGTTTATGTGTATTGCTAGAAAAACTGGAAATCCATAGACAACTTAAGTTGTTCAGCTCTGTCAGACTGTTAAGCTATCATTATATATATATAAAAAATGTTTTTTAATAATAGTTCCATTTAATACTAATAAACGCCTAGAGTGAACACTGTCGTAATTAATTATGGACTTTTAAATAGCTCTTACTTTAATCCCATTATTATTAAAAATTAAGTATATTTTCTGCCTCTAGATTCCATTTTTCGGTCCTCTGTTCAACGGTGCTATAGTTGGATACAAAGTTTTACCAGGACTTGTTCGGGCAACTGCAATAAACGCCAATAGAGCAAAGAGATCTTTGATATCTCTTTATATGAATTAGTATCCTTTTTTGTGTTATATGTATATTAAAATTATTTGTATAGTAATTTTTTTTTCAATTAAGTACAGTTTTTATTTTAAATCTCAAAATTGTTTTTTACAAAGTTTAAGATGTACAAGTTTGAGCACAAAGTTTTTGCTTTTACATGACAACAAATGGTCCACTTCTATACAGTTTGGGTGAATGTGTTCTGTTACAATATTTTGTTGAGTTATTGACTGTGTCTATGTGGCAACAAAGACATTTAAAAAATTAAACTTTGAAAATTTGAGATTTAGATTATTAAATTGATAACAGCTAATGTTAACTTAAAACTTAAGCAAAAATATACCTTGAAAACATTTAGTTAAATTGGCTAATGTTAATTAAATGTTTATGTCATACACATAAATAAGATTAAAGTATGTGTAATTGAAAACAGACTAGTTTATAGTTTTTACACAGTTTAAAGAATGCCACAACTAACTTAAATTGTACCAATGTACACAGTGCAGATGACTGATGGAATTCCTTTCAAGATATTTGGCTTCCACAGTTTTGAGCACAAAAAAAAAATATGAAAACCATTCTCATTTTGTGGGAAAAAAACTCTCAAAGTTTTATTTTGTAGGGTGAATAAAAGGTCCTGCATGTCATTATACCTGTATCTTTTAACACAGTTTCTTCATAGATAATCGAATTTGTCTAGAATATTTTTATTTAATTGTTTGAGTTGGTATGTTGCCAAAGTATTTTCTAAAGTTGATGAAAATTAGAAGGCTTGGGTTTGTGAGGAAAATTTGTTTACAAAATTATTTTGCATGTATGGAAGTTTTCCTCACATGATTATCCAGGATATGCAATAAATTCTAGTCCTGGCCAATGTTTTTTTATGATTAAAAGGTCATTTCCAAAGAACTGATTTGTAAAATAAGTAATTTTATCTTAAAATGCTTGCATCCAATTATTGATGTGCGAAAGGAATTGTTTATACTATTATTGTTGTATAGGTAGAGGGGCAATATAGCTCTAAATCCATTTTATTTTTAATACTATTTAATTTATCCTTGAATTATACGATAATAGTAATTTTATTACATTCATGTAATCTTGTTTTTTGTGGTAGACATATTTAATTAAATAACTTCTTCATTTTGTGTTGTGTTCCTTGAGTGTCATTATCAGCTTTGAGGAAAGAAACAAATCTTTAGAAACTATTGTGCAGAACCATAAAGACCAGACTACATTTGAGCAATTTGCGGCCAATGTTTATTCCCCTGCACCTGCGAAATCGTATGCTCCAAGTAGATCATCAGGTAACTAACTACATTTGGATATATTGATTTTATTCATTCTTAAATTAATTCATTATTATTACTAAATTGTTCATTAAAATGGTCTGTGAATCTTGGAAGTTTTATTAAAGAAATTTTTTATGATAGATCAGAACTTCTAAAGCATAATTAAAAAAAAAATTAAATTATTTAAAAACAAAAACTGTTTTGTAAATAATTAAGTATAGCAGCTTAGAGGAAAAGTCGTATTCAATAATTTGCATTCACTAACAAAAATATATTATACCAGCTACTGTGATATAGATTGGACCAAAGTGATGGTCCGAATGCCCCATACTTTTTCATCGCAATTTTGCCATAGGCTAGTTCAAAATTGTTTATTGCAGTGAAACTTTTAGACAGTTTAGTTAGTGGGGGAGGGTTGCTAGTCAAGAACTAGCTGTAGCTTGTTTCCATGAAATGGATATAAAAAATGTTGAGAGTTTATTTATTGTATAAGTAAAATATACTTATAAATTAATCGCACGTTAGATATAGGACATGTAAAACACCGCAAAGGGTCTTACCTTTTTATCTTTTCTGAGTAATTCATACCGAAACTCTTGAAATCTGAATCACATTCCAAGCTGTTCTTGTAAAGTTTGGTATTGATCTTTGCCATAAAAGTAGCCAAAGTATCGATTTTAAGGTCTCTATGAATTAGTGTGTCTCTGACGTATTGTTCTGCATTAGCCGTCTATCTTATAATCAAGTTTTGGCATCGCTGGAGGTCGGTGGTCACAGCAAAAAAATTTACAACAATATATTTATTCTGAAAACAAAGAAACTGGTGTAAAAGACAATTATTTAAAACGTGCAAATTTACCGTAATTAAGTACAAAAATATCTAAACATGAATCATGCCTATAAGTTGTTTTTAAGTTAATCATTTGTGTTGATAGTATTCGAAATTTAATATCTTTATTCTTTTTATCCTTAAAATTCAAGATCAAGTGCTTAAAAATAATTTATCACATTTACTAATTGCGTGGTAACTTGGTAGCCCAGTGGATAAAGGCATTCAACTGGTAATCAGAGGATTGCTGGTTTGAGCTCATGCAATGGACTTGACAAAGAAAAGTAAGAAAGTTGTGATCTTGTGATTGGAAGGTTTCCAGCTTCGCTACAAATATACTAGAAAGCCGTCTAGAACATCACAAATTATACTGGCGTGTTATACCCGACACCTATTGAAGGTGTGGGGTGCCAGCTCAGGTGTTTCCTTGTCGTCTATCCTTGGTACTAAAATAACGAGGTGCCAGTATGAATGTGTATGTAATAAGTCTCAATACAAGGGCAGAAATTGGCATTTGGAAAATGTATAAACCAAAACAATAATTACATTTATTAACTTGTTCCTAGGACCCCCTAGTCGAGCCGACAGTGCATGTTCCAGGGGCATTCCAAACCTAGCTGCCGCTCTCCTCGACGCCCACAGCAAAGGGAGCGCTTACAGCCCCAGCCTGAGAAGCAGGACAGTGAGTCAATCAACTGCGGAAGATATATCGCCCCACAGCTCACCACAAGTCTCGTTGAGAGGTACTCCCTCATTTTGTACTTTTAATTCAAGTAATTTGACTCGCAGTGAAAATAATCTGTAACTACTGTTACTATTAACTATTAAAATTCAGAGGTCTGTCTATCTAGTTTTTTTTTTAACAGGGTTCGTTTTTCTTGGAATTTGTGAAAAATTAATTTTATTTTTGTGAATTTTTAAATATTTTGTAAAAAATTTCTAATTAGTAAGTATTTTAAAATTATTTTTATTAGTATTTTAAAATTGTTATGTAGAATAAAGAGAAGCTTAGATGTATGTTGTCTACACACATAATATATATAAATAAATAAAGTATACTCTCGTATAAAACAAGAAATGTAAGTCAAAATTGTTGTCAAAAAAATTTCGGGATCGGCTTATATGCAGAACAATAAAAAATATAATATAATTAGCTTGAAGAGGGGCGAGGTTAAATTCAAGCGCTTAGAGACAGACCGCATTCATCGCTGCACCTCGGTCACGATCGGAGAAAACTCCGATCGAGACTGAGGCGTGCTCCACTATTTGACTGATGACCATACTGCGCATTGCTTCGCAATCGTTGAATAATATTTCCAAAATTTATTGATTCGTATACAAATTGGAATTTTACAAGTTAATTACAATGAGAAAATAAAACATGTTTTGGACAAAATGAAACATAAATTGGTTTAGCTTTAGGCAAGTGTGTATGTTATTCATCCTATACACATGTGTCCATCAAAAGAGCCAATAAACAGTGCCGGATGGATATGAAGTTAGGAGTACTTGCTTTTATACAAACTTCATATACATAAACTGACGGGGTCACACAAATATAATCACAAACGCAAAAAAATTATACAAGCATTAAATCAGGACAGTCTAAACAAATTTTGTTTACTTCACATAATTTTATAACAAGTCAAAAAAGGAAAAAAGTACTTCAAATGCCAACCTAATAAAACTTTTATCAAGCCAGTAAAATAAACCCATTTTGATCTGTGAAGATTGGAATAGGTTTATTTGAAGAGAAAAAGAGCTCCAGTTTTTTACAACCTGAAGGAGCATTAAATAAAAGCCAAAAACACACGAATGGCGAACATCATAGAAAAAGGTTAAAAAAGGCTGTGTTTCCTAACAACAATTGATAAAAATTTAAGATGCAAATTTAGTAATGTAATACAAGGTGGAAACATAACCTGGAAAACCGAGAAATCAGGGAATTATCATGGACATTTTTAATTCTTGAAATATCAGGAAAATTTTCAAAATTTCACAAAAAATCAAGGAATTTTTCAAATTCGGATATTTAAAACAGCAATTATCGTCTGGTATGCCCTCCATTCTGGGTAATTTAGTTGTCACTATTTTCTTTTAGTTCTGAAAAAGAATTTTTAAAAAAAAGCATAGTTAGGTGCATTTTCATATTTTTAGTTTTATTTTTGTAAAAACGTTAACCACTGCTGGAAGGAGAAGCAAAGTGCTTTGGACCTTGAATTGTAAGCAACATGTGAGGGGCTAATGAATATGTGATTTATGTGAAGATTGGAATAAGAAATAGGAAGCATATAAAACATTTAAAATTATCTACAAAAGAAATAATTTGAAAAAAGAATATTTTTTTTGCATTATCTGCTTCCAGAGAACATGTTTAATTACTATTATGTCTGTCGCAATTGCATAATTTGTGTTGTATCCATAAATTATTATTTTAACTGTCAATAAGTATTGCTTATAATTTTTCGTTTATAATGCAATATATTTATTGGATCATTGTAGCGGCCTGGACGCGAACTACTTGTTCAGGGTGGCAACATAACCTGGGAAACCGGGAAATCAGGGAATTATCATAGAAATTTTTAATTCTGGAAATATCAGGGAAATGTTTGAAATTTCACAAAAAAATCGGGGAAATTTTTGAAATTTCACAAAAGAATCGGAAATTTTTGAAAATTCACAAAAAAAAAATCAGGGAAATTTTTGAAATTTCACAAAAAAAAAATCAGGGAAATTTTCAAATTTGGGTCATTATCGTCTGTTATGCCCTCCGTTCTGGATAATTTAGTTGTCACTATTTCCTTTTAAATCTGAAAAAGTATTTAAAAAAGCATGGTTATGCGCATTTTCATATTTTCAGTTTTATTTTTGTAAAAACGTGAACCACTGCTGGAGGGAGAAGCAAAATCAAAGTGCGCTGGACATTGAATTGTAAGCAACATGTGAGGGGCTAATGAATATGGGATTTATTGAAGATTTGAATAGGAAATAGGAAGCACATAAAATATTTAAAATTATATCCAAAAGAAATAATTGGAAAAACTTGCTTTTAATGCATTCCCTGCTTCTAGAGAGAATATGTGTAATTACTATTAATGCCTGTCGCAATTTCATAATTTGTGTTGTATCCACAAATTATTATTTTAATTATTGCTTATAAGTTTTCATGTATAATGCAATATATTTATAGTATTATTGTAGCGTGGATGCTTTGTTTCTATACAAAGCATGTAATGCAACATTTCTTTATGTAATTGTAAAATCAGGGAAATTTTTGTGACACCATCATGAAAATCAGGGAAATATCAAGGAACTTTTTTTCTAGAATGTTGTTGCCACCCTGTAATAGTCTAAATTTTTGCAGTTTGAAACAAAACACATTTTGAATGTTTGATCCTCAAATGTGTTCCTGATTTTATCCATGTAGTTAATAATATTATTCTGTTTCAGATCGTCCATTATCAACATCCCAAAGCCAGACGTAACCCATCCCCTGTGTATAATAAAACCGAACAGCCTCCAATTGTAAATTTCCCACACTCAGAAGCTCAAGCGACATTCAAATTTACACCAAGACAGAGTCGGACCTTTTTCATAGTTTGCTCGGTGTACGAGATTCCTTGACAAGATGCCTTCGATAGCTGTAATACAACGTGATCAGAAGTGCCATTCCAAGGTAGTGATAGCGTTCTGTTTAGATCACCTCACATTCCAAAGACTGCAGTCTCAGGGCTCTTACATATTTTCCAACTGTTTTTGTAGTTTGAACGTGGGGCAATGTATTGCATTGCAGGAGCTGATGACAAATAGTCGGTTAACATTTTATAGTTTAATTTTTTATAGGTAATACTCATAATCCAAACAAAAAACTGTTTATTTAGTATAGTTGTTTCGATCGTCGTAATTTTTTTTTTGTGAGGATTTATTTGTTTTGGTTAGTTTTTGACCACCAAGCAGTAAAATATCTAATATTATTGATCTATACAAAGGCTTTATTCATAGTTAAAATTTTAAATCAAGCCTGTTATTATCAATTAAAATAAAATTAAATGTTGGAAAGCTTGAACATAATACACATTCTTTCATTTATTATAAATAGTTTATTTAATTTAATGGATTTTGCATTGATATTTTTTTGTGTTGCTTAAATAGATACAATAGTTGAGAATTTTTTTTCTTATTTATTAAAAATTGCATACAAAAAAAAATATTCTTGGCCATTTAAAAAAAGTTTGAAATTTTCATGATATTAACTTTTACACATTTAAACATAGTTCACTTTGATGATTATATTTGTTATGTTTGCGAATTTTGCATTAAAGCAAGCTTTTTTTTTTACTTCAATATTACCAGCTTTAAATAGGTAATAATAGTTGAGAATTTTTTTCTTATTTATTAAAAATTGCACACACAAAAAAATATTCTCGGCCATTTAAAAAAAGTTTGAAATTTGCATGATATTAACTTTTACATATTTAAACATAGTTCATTTTGATGATTATATATGGTTATTTTTGCGAATTTTGCATTAAAGCAAACTTTTTTTTTTACCTCAATATTACCAGCTTAAATAAACTTGTTTTTGCACTTGTTGGCACTTGAATATAGATTTAATAAGGAATGTTTAGCTTAGTGAGTAAATTGCTGTACTAAAACTTTATTAGTTGTCCTTATTCTATAGTTTCCGTGCATAAACCATAATAAAATGAAGTTATTAAAATATAATATAAGATTATAAACACGCATAAAAACTGATATCTATTTTAACTATAGTTCTTTTAAAAAATGTTAAATTTATTAAAAATAATTCAAGTTTTTTGCTGTTAATAAATTATAAAAAATTACATATACAAACAAAACATCTTTTTAATAGTATTTTTACTGTGAAATGTTACCAAACATTTGTCATGCTTGTAGAAAAATGCAATGTTTGTCAAATGTTTATATCACAAACATTTGGTCTGTGTGTTAGATGCCTCAATTACTTTAGCAATGTACAAATATTTTACATATTTCCACTTGTGACCTTTGAAAGGTGGTTTTTATACATATATATTATAATAATCTTCGGTTGAAATATAGCTGTAAATATTTGTAAAAATAGATTTATTGACCTCACTAACAATTTCTTCCAAGTTTTGTTTTACAAAGCATGTAGACTAGATGTTTCTTTTTAGACAAGAAAGATTAAATTATTTTGGAGTTTTGTATAGCTTGATTTTGATAACTGATTCCCTTTTTAAATAGCGGATTAAGTGAGATCTCTTATTGTTTGTTGACTTAAAAAGTTTGTTGTAAGATTTATTTTATACTACTGCATTGATTTGTACCTTTTGATTGAGCTTCATGAAGTTACGTGCAATGTGATTAAACTTGGACATAAACTACTAGATTTGTGTCATTCTTTCGTTTTCACTTTGAATTAATATCATTTAAACAAAATTATTTCATAGAAAAAGCTGACCATATTTACAGGGCGATTACAAAAGATTATCACAACTTTCAAAAGCAATATCTCCGCAACCAGTTATTTTAGAGCGCTATTCTATATAATATTGTGAAGAGGATATTCTGAAGTTTTATTTAGTTGGCCTGAGATGTCGCTAGGAGCTTTCTTTATTGCATTTTCGATTATAACTTTTTCCTTTGCAAAAACACCCTTTTTCACTAAATTGACAAAACAATCTACTATGCTCTACTCCTTACGGCACCTTTTGGTAAGCTGTTTTCATAAACGGAAAAAGTATAAGTAACTTTTGTTTTAAATGTTTTATTAATGATAATATGATTTTTTTTTTTATCTTTAGCATAACGTCCACATAATTCATAAACCATCATCAGCCTTATCGAAAGCTGTTTGGAGTCGAAATTCAAGCGATTCACTTTGAAATGTAGAATTGTTTAGAAACAAAGTAATTGGAGTACCTCAGCTTAGTTTCGTCGCCAATTAGTTTCCGCTACTGCTCATGAATTCGTGATTTGGAGTTACGTTAGTTGTGAATCAAACAGACGATAAATTGTATTTTTAACCGACTGAACAACGCCCCAACCAATACTCCAAAATAAAACCACTAGAAATTTAAAAATTAAAACCGCCAAATTGCGCGACAAGTCGAGAGGTTATCAATTCGACTGTTATGTTTGTTTTTTCAGCTACGTTTAATGGGAAACAAAACTTATAAAATAATGTGTCTTATTTGTTAATAAGGTAAAGTATATTTTACCAATGCACTCTATATCGATTCGCTGGGGAATAATATCGATGCACTGGGGAAATAATCGTCAGGCGTTTCTACCAATTAAATTGTTTTTCACTCGCACACAATCGATTTATTTCGTGTTAATGACAAATTTTAATTTATTACAAAACAATATTTTCTTTTAACTTAGTAGTTTATATGAGCATGTACAACTCAAACCTTTTTAATTGTATTTTCGTTATTTACATTTTATTCCAATTAAGAAATTATTCCCAAATAGAACTTTACAAAAACAATAAAGGTTTGGTTTTGTTAATTAACGTCGCACTAGAGCTGCACAGTGGACTATTGGCGACGGTTCAGGGTCAATCTCGAAGGAAAGACCCGGGAACACATTCATACATGCACCTCGTTATTTTAGAACCATGGTCAGATGACGAGGAAACACCTGAACTGGCACTCAACGTCTTCAATAGACGTCGGGACTTTGGACCCCGATCAGATTTATTGTGCACTAGTCCCGTATACACGCCAGTATAATTTGTTGGATATTGTGGACGACTTTCTAGTATTTTGTAGCGAAGCTGGCAACCCTCCTATCGCAAGATCTACTTTTTTATTTTTCTATGTCAAGTCCCTTTCACGGATTCGAACCACCAATCCTCTGATTAGTAGCTGAACGCCTTACCAACTGAGCAAATGGGGCTCCCAAAAACAATAAAGAAAAATTAGTTTTTACACACAACCAACAAAAAAAAGCATCTTCTGTCATTCATTTAAAATATTTGTTGAGGTTCCGTACTTAAAAGGATTAAGGTAACCTATTAGTGAAGTAGTTTTATAAAAACGAAACTTTTATTTGCGTATGGATATTAATAATTAGCCTTATTCTTTAATGAATAGAAGATGTGACCTCCTCTAACAAATTTCTGTGCAGCTCTAGTGCGACGTTAATTAACCAAACCAAAAACCTATAACAAATTCATTCAAAAGTACAAAACACACAAAAAAAATAATCATTTCATGTAAAATTCGAAATTACATTAGAAACTTATTGTTGAGCCCGCCGTAATTATGCTGCAGAACAGACGATAGTATCAACTCATTCCAGGAATGTTAAAAAGCTTTTGAACATGGGACATGATTTAATACGACAGAACGCAAAGAATAGAAGCTCTACTTGTAAATTTCAGACGATCATTATGGAATGTTTTTTACGCGCATTCCATTTTCTAATCTGCATAGTAATGTCGGAATTTCGAACTAATAACATTAATTCTTTCCTGCCATTCCTATTCATAAATAACAGCAAAAAAGAACTTGCACCCCCACGGGATTTCAGAAAAAAAAATGGCTTTCAAGTGTTGTGTATAATGGGTCGGGAATAAAATAAAATAAAAATGAGTGAATATTCTTTTTTGTCTATGGCTCCGTAAGCAAACGATTTCGCGCTTCAACCCTTTTGGAACCCCTTCGGTTCATTTTAGGCTGATGGGGTTGAAAAGCGGAAGTTGGGGGGTTGTATATGTATCAGTTGGTGTGCTGTTGAAAAAAAATAACCTACTAGGAAAGTGCCAGGTTTTAATATGGCGGACTTAAATTATTTATTAAATATCGAAAATATTAAAACTTTAGAATATTTTTTTAATTTTGACAACTACGAATGTTAACCGACTAACTTCAATTTTAGTACAACGAGATTTTAATCCTTTTAAATTTAACTAATGATGTTTAAAAAAAAATAATAATACTGAGTTTTCTTAATAAATATTTCAATTCTGTAAAATATAATTAAAAATGATTAAAACTTTTACTTAACGATATAGTAACAAAAGTACAAGTTGTATTATAATTTAAAAAAGTAATTATTTTTAGTTGATTTGTGTGTGATTTATTTTTGCACTTCATTCGATTGTCTTTTTTTTTTTTTTTAATTTAAGAAAAACGGAGACTGTTGCATTATATATTATGCCTGCTAATCGGGTTTTTACAGTGATAAAGAAAATAATTTATTTAAAAAAATATTTTTAAAAAAACTTTGGGGTCGATTGCGATGAAATTTTTTAAATGAAGTAAATAGTTATGTTTATCGTTTTAACCTTTACAAAACGGCTGGTTGATATTTTAATTAGAATCTCACGTTAAAACCAAACACCCACATTCTAAAGGTTAAAGAAACAAAAAAACTCCGTGGTCCAATTTTTGTTACAATTTTTTAAATCATAGAAATATATTACTTTCCAATATTTTTTCAAAGAGTCGCTCCTTTTCAACAACATAATTCAAACACTGAACTGTAACTTCCTGAATGGGCGCATTGAAGCCAATGTGGAAGCAGTCATACTGTACCCATATCATATCATTGTAGAAATATTAAATGTATATAAATACTATATTTTCTTTTTATAGAATTAATTTTTATATTGCCAAACAATTTTTTTTTGCTCTTGCTTTTTAACCTTTAAGAAATAAACTCAGTCAAAATCAATACACGTCGTTTTATTTTAACTTGGAAAAATATATGAAATATTGCGGTAGTGATGAAAGAGGGTACAGTTGTTACCCCTTCAGTTGACTTCAAGTCAACAGAATGTCTTACCCAATCCAGAAGTTACAGTTAGAGATCAGTGAATTCAACGTAATTGAACACTAAACAATTCAAACTTCTATTAAAAATGTGACTAGAATTATTAAATAAAATGAAATATTCTTTTATTATTATTATTAATGATCCTTTAAGGGGGTGTGATACCCAAAATTCGCAAAAAAAGTCATTTTTTTTTATATTTAAAAAATAATATTCAAACTTATCTTAATAACTCACAAAAAACTGCTTCAAAAAATTCCTATTACTTTTTTAGTTATGAATGTTTTAAAGAGACACTATATTAATGATGTGTTCCTATAACATAGTTGTATCACTATATGTAAACTTTAAAAGCAAATATCTCTGTTCGTGGTTTTGAAATTTAATGAACACTAAAAATGCTAAGTCTTTTTTACTATTATACTTAAAATCATAATTTTTTTATGTATAATAAGATAAATATATTTTAAATAGATGTATGCATTCAGATTTCCTATTTTTACCATAATTTGTTTTTTAAAACCACTTAAAATGGAATTTTATTTTTTTTCCAAAATTTCTAATATATTTTATTTTTTTAAAGTGATGTATCTGAATCAAAATTTGAATGCATACATCTATTTACATATTATTCAAGATCTTAAATAAAAAAAATTGCTTCAAAATATTGAAAAACAAAAAAAAAGTAGGAATTTTAAAATTGTTAAAAAATTTACTAAAATTTTAATTTAAAAATAAATGTGCAATTTAAAAAAAAAAATTGAGCGTCTTAAAATGGTTTTTTATGCATTTTTAGAAAGAGAAAAAAAATTGGATTGTACAAGTATAAAAATAAAAAAAAAAAAAAAAATGTCGAAGGTATCGGACCCCTTTAAAAAAACAAATTTATTATACTTGATTTTGAAGTCAATTAGCTTTTGCTAAAGCTCTTTTCTGTAAATATGATCTTCTGTGTCTGTGTAAAATTACTTCGGGGGTGGGATCGCCATTTTTACTCGACCCCCGAACTTCCGACGATTAACCCTCTCGTCGAGTGTGGGGTATTCGGGAAGCTTTAGAATGATCCTCCGCCACTTCAGCCTAATTACCGCTGAATAATGAAATGATGTCACCTTTTTTTGTTCGTTTTCTCTTCTGCCTTAATTTCTGAACGGGTTTCTGGCTTCTTGGCGCGAAAATAAACTCGCCAATCAGAACACAAAAACTCATTTTGGCTGCAAGTTCATTAATGGTATCAGTAATGAAAACACGATAAAAGCAGACTGGGTGGGCTATCAAAATATCTTGAATTGTGTTGGTTGGTTAAATAAACGTTGCACTAGTGCTACATAATTGGCGACAGGATCTATCCAGTGCCGTCCCACAATTTTTTTTTGGGGGGGGGGGGGGGATTGATTCCTTTGAGATAGGCCCCAAGCTAACACTAATAGTCCAATGCGCAGCTCTATTGTGACGTTATTTAACCAAACCAAACTTAACGATTCGAAATTCCTGACTCAACAATGCTAAAAATTCCCAGTTCCAACTTATCGACGTTTGGTCAACTTTTTTATAGGTTTGGTTAATATTAAACAGTTCTTTCGAAAATATTAATTTGTTGCACGCATGTTCCAATTTAGTGTCTGTTCTGAGGTCTAATTTAAGTTTAATCTTCCAAGTTGGGCAATTTCTAACCTTCCCTCGCTTTCATTTACTAATAATATTAATTTTCTTGAGGTATAAATTTTCTCAACTCAGGTATTTTTGAAACTTAGAAATTCCCAACTTTTAAGGTTTCCAGATTTTTTTTTGGCTCAAGAATATTCCCCCTCTCCCCTTTTTTTCGGTACAATCTATCCCAAAGAACGCACTATCTCGTAGTTTTGAACCTTGGGTCACATGACAAGAATAACAACACACTGATCTATGACTGTAACTTCTGGATTGGGCAAGACATTTTGATGACATGAAGCTAATGTGAAAGTAGCTGTACCCCACTTTCATCGCTACCGCAATATTTCGTATATTTTTTCATGTTAAAATAAGTCGACATGTATTGCGTTTGGTTGAGTTTTTTCTATTTTCTTTTGAACCCCATTTTAAATGCAATCTGCTATTAAAATAGAAAGTCATTTGCAAGTCGAAGTAGTTAAAAAGCAAGAGCAAAAACTATTTGTTTTGCAATATAAAAATTAATTCTACAAGAAGAAAATATAATATTTATATGCATTTAATATTTCTACAATGCTATAGTATTAAAAAATGGCACTAAATCACGCTAAAAAAAACTTTGGGGGTACAGTATGGCTGTTTCCATATTGGCTTCAACACGCGCATAGAGGAAACAAGTTTTGAGTCTTACAGAAGTTACAGTTAGAGTTCAGTGAAATAACATCTAAGTTGATACCCCAATTTGAATTGGCACGAAGGTAACTGGACCATGACGGATTTAATGTGCACCAGTCTCTTCTAAACGAATGATTAGTTTTTGTGAGTAGAAGGAACGAACCTGAAAGCCCTCCGATTGACAGATCGTCATACGCATATGTAGAAAATCGAACCCACTCCCTCACAGTAACAAGGCTTGACCATTATTAAATCCAATGATCTCACTATTCGGCCATCCACCGACAAGTGGAAATTTGGTTTAACTAACCAGCTGAAATTAAAATTAGCATTATTCTCAAGTTATTTGTGGTTCATAACTCTTAATCTAATTGATCTTTATCAATAACGTATGTTATCAAAGGCTAACGAACATGCAAAATAGTAACTGGAAGCAGATATCCCATCGCTCATTATTTATTTAAAAAATAACTTTAATCCCAGTATTCAGCAATAAACATGCCAAACCAGGAACCCGGCGTTGCCTTAATTGTCTGCAATCCCCAGATACCAACAGTGGAACCAAGGCATGAGGGTACGAAAGAGTTGAACCACCCTTCCTGGTTCAACATGTGTTCCGAACTGTGACCGCGTGAATAACCCTTTCGCGTCTGATTGGATGAATCATTAATCACGCGATTTAAGCCTTTCTCCGGATTTTCAAGGATAGCGATATTTTTCTCTCGAGAGAGCGAAGGATTGGAATATTTTAAAATGTATAGAAGTATGCGAAGAGCTTTAATTTTGAAATGACGCATCGGGGTGAATGGGGTTTTAAGTCATTTTTCTGAATTCTTACCTTGTTTCATGCATACCGAATTATATTAGGTTAAGATGTTCGATTTGGCGCAAATTAGAAAATATACGAAGCGTGTTGGCAGTCGAGTTTTGACGTGAAATATCCTTAAAATCAGGTTATTATGATTAAAAAAATATATTGCTCTTCTTCCATTCTGACCATGGCAAATTCTAAGTAAAATCCTACTAATAATTAATTCCCCTAATAATAAGTCACTCAGTTGAACATTTTTCCTTTTATAAACAAACAGCGAGAGAAACTTTCACTGCCCGTTAAAATGATTCCCTCTGATTCCGACGTATATCTCGATCGACCCTTGTCTCAAATGTTTGCGCAAACACAATTAAATATATTTTGGCTTTGAATAATTTATTTTCTGGACTATTCATCTACATTGACCTATGCAAAAATTTGACTTCGCGTTTTCTAGATATTCGAATGTAATTACATGTTTAAAAAATATGGTTTATACTGATGACAAAATTTGATATGTATTTTTAAAAAATAATATTTACTATTAATTTATTTTTAATGGACACTGTACTCGACATGGTGTCGAGATTAAATGTAAAATAATAAGCAATTTATTTTTTACTGCAAAAAAAAAAAAACTTGGTAAAAAATATTTTTAATATACGAAACGACACGGAATTCGATACATGTGCTTTCGTTAATATGTGTAATGACGTCATATTTTATTTATTGGATAACGAGCAGACGATATTCTTGTAAAAAATATTCCAATTTTATTTTTAGAGTGAATAATTATAAATAAATTATTCTACGATCATTTGGAATTTTTTTTTATCGAACATGAACTGCTATTTAGACTAATAAGTAGTAATATATTCAATAACAGCATACATATAATTTTACTTTTAGGAAATAATCGAAGTAATTCAGTAAAAAAAATATATGACATAAAGTTACCGTCTGCTAGAATAATATAAATTCAAATATCTTTTAATTGGCAACATATATCGTCTAACGATAATATAAAGAAGTTTTGTGCCATTTCTGTCTTCTGCCGTGCGGTTTGATTAATTGTAAGATTTAATTAAAAACAATTCGAAGACTAAAAATCAATATTAATTTGGGTAAGTTAAATACAATTTTTTTAATACAATTCTGCATTATTTATATTTATTTATGGATGTCATATTTAGGAAATAAATAAAACACATTAAACGGAAATTATATGTATAGATTTTAAAGATATTTATGTTTTAATTGTTAAAATTTTTTTGTTGTGAATTTTGAATTTATTTGGTAATTTAGAACTTATAAATTGATAATTCTTATTAGTTCCTCAAAAACATAAACAAAAGTATAATTATGTTTCTCAATAAAATAAATGTGATTACTTTATTTTTACAATTGGAAATCATATGAATTTAAAGAATTTATTTATTAAATTTTTTTCAAGATTTTACTTAACTTAAAATGTTTTTAAATTATAAATTGAAATGTTAATTTTACAAAAGTAAAATATATAAAAATAATAAGCAAATTTTGACATTTAAAAAATATATGTTCCATTTGCGTTCTTATCATCAAAAACTTATGTATTCTCGATGATTTTTAAAAATATTTCTGTCACATTTAGAATTTATTATAGTTATATGATTAACATAAGACAATATTTAAAAAACTGAACACGTCTAATGGATATCCATTAGACATCGGTTATGTATTATTGAAACGCTAGCTGCTTGACGCTGTTGATTCATATAACTCTCCCAATGTATACATTTTTAAACGTTTCTTTTCTTTTCTCAGGCAAAAGAAATGGTAAATTTTTTAATATAGATTCACAATAGCTTATCAATGTCAAACTGAATCTTTTCAAACTATCTTTCAAAACGATACATTAATAACAACAAATAATAATAAATTCTGCTTTATTTAAAACACGTTGTTCATATGGCGGTTTTGTTTAAAATTCGAGGTTCCATCTTCTATTCAGATGTGTAGAATTCTTCCACACAATATGGTTTCAACCTCCGAGCATGGATCCTTCATATAGTAGATAAAACATAATGTTATAATCTCGCTAACATCAAAGTGAGTCCAACATGTATGGCCTCAGACACGTGGTTAATGACGTCATTCCATTCATAAATTGTCACTGTTACACATTTCCCAATTCGTCAGCCAATCGCGAGTATTTTTTAATTCATAATTTTGAAAAAAAGTCACGTGTTTGAGGCCATTCGGTCTGAGATGTTGGTTTCTCGATTATGATGTCATATTCGCTCTACTACAGTCCATTCATGCTCGAAGGTTTCAACGCAGATTGTTTAAATCAGTGGTTTCCACACAACCGTAGTCCTTGGACCACTGGTCAGAACCGGATTTAGAGATAGTGGGACCTCAAGCTGAATATTTGGGGCGCACCCCCCCCCCCCTCCCCTAACTACAGGGGGGGGGGGGGGGGATCGGATTTTTTTTTTTAAAAATAAATTTAAGAACTGCAAATTAAATCATTTTTAAGTGTATAAATGAAATTGGGACACAAAGTTTTTTGTAAATTTTCAATACTATGTTTCAAAATTGCAAAGGGTTTCAATGAATCTCAAGGTGCATTCAAGGTGGTCATAGAATGTTAATCACACGAAAATCTTCCTGGATTATTTTGATGAAAGGTAAGATAAGAAGCTGTACGTAGGTTTTTAACTAATTTAACGATTCTTTCCAGCATTGGATTCTGATCATGGCCAGCAATAGCCTTAATCAACAACGTACACCGTGTTCTTACAATCTGCGCCCGAAACAGGCAAAGCTCCCTACACCAGTCTCTTGCATTCCCATACCTGAGACACCAAAACCACCAAAGAAGGTAACCAAAACAGGAGGCACTTCCAAACCCAAACCCAGAATGATGGTAACCTCCAGATCTAGAGTCTCCAGAGGCGTGATGCCGACAAGGCACCCACCTCCAGCCAATGTCTTCTGCGCCATATGTCTCGACACCGAAAGTCAGTCCGCCGCGACCAGGCAGTTATATTGCGGACACAATTTCCATGTAAAGTGCGTAGAGGGCTGGTTGAAGAAGAACTATTCGTGCCCTGTTTGCCGTGCCCCTCCCGATGCCATAACCGATGCTTACCTGGTCCGCTTTCAGGCATTTGCTCAGAATATGAGGCAATGGTTTTCACAGAGGTCACGTTACGCAAACGGAGGATGGACCTTCAGATAGATAGGTCTTATAAATTGTCGTGTTCTTTCAACTTTGAGCTCAGTGCAATTGAATATGCTCTTAATGCATAGTTAACGCCTTTCGGAAACTGGAAATGTCAAAATTGCGTTTCATTGAAGATTTTTATATATTTAACTTTCCCTCGCCGTTCTTGTGGTTTTTTTGTGTGTGTTCTGATAGAGAGTTTAGATTTTATTCAGTATTTGTAACAGTTTATTCTTCAATAGTTGTTCATTACAATTTTGGTTCTTGAAATAAAAATTGAGCCTTAAAAGTAGGTTTTATTTATTTAAGTATTAGTTAAAAATAACAATAATTAAAAACGTAATATTTTGGTTTAGAAACGTAATATATTGGTTTAGAAAATACTGATTAGTTAGTGCATAGTGAGATAGAGTTCAATAAAAAGTAATTTTTAAAAAATAAGATTAAGCCATATTAATTGTAATATAAATAGGAAGGTGAAAAAGAACAGTAAGAGAATTAATAATAATTTAATATAAATAAAGATGTTTTTGAGGATAAGAAACCACAGTTTACTTGAAAATACATTAAGACAATGTTTATTAGTTTTCAATCGCTTGTAAATATCGAAAGAGAATATTTACACATTACTTTACTTTCTTAAAAATTAAAATATCTTAAACTTGTCTTATTTACTCGCTGCATAAATTGCAATTTAGTGATCATTGACCAGAACTTATATTCGTAAAGAATATACATTTAATTTAAAAATATTTCTCATATGGCAAAGAAATTTTGCGGATTCGAAGAGGAAATTGAGATTAGGGCAAATTGTTTTGTGTATTATAATTCGGCTTCTAAGAAGTCAAATACAAAGATAATATTTTTTTTTTCAAGCTCGCCTTTTTTTATGAATGAAAATAAGTGTGGAAACAAAAATTCTCCCTGAATGCAAAAATTTAATTTTGTTTTGAAACCACCATTTATTGAGTTCATCATTCGTATCTGCAGCCCCACATATCACCTTTATACACATTTTGTTCGATCTTTCTAAACATTTCCAGCAAAACTCGATACTATTTTACATGCTTTTATTTAACTCACACTGTCTGGTGTGATATGTCCTCAAATCTTGTAACTCAGTTTACACCCACTTCCAATTGTCATAAAAATTTGAAACTTGTTTATTTGTATATTAAAAGCTATAACAGTTAAAAAAAATAACCAATAGCCAAAAATAAGACCACATCAATAATCTACCACCAACTCCCTGTTCCAAATATACCATGACCATGGGAGGGCGCAGTAACCTCACCCTAACCTAAATAAATCTGCAAAAGGCCAGGCCAAAAAAAAAATCACAGAGAAGGTACACCCAAATGGTCACCCCTTACCCGCCAAACAATAGACCCAAACCGCGTACAGTGTACCATGACTCACAACTACCCCCCAATGCCGTCTTTTGACGAAACTTTGCTTCGATCCCCCCCCATTCCCAATTCGAACAATGGAACTTTTTGGTTCTCGTCCCGCGAGAGCAAATACCCCTTCAATCGGGAAAAAAATATCCATAAACCTCCCCCCCCCCCCCCCTCTTTTTTGGAACATCTGCCTCTAGACGCGTGCCCCGAACGTTCGCGTGGCAGCACTGGGCGCGTATATTCCAGTTACACTGTAAATATTTCCCCTATTTTTTTTTAAGGGACGATAAAAAATTATGCATATAGTATGTGTGGACTTTATTGGAATATACCGTGCACCTTGTTGAAGGTGACCTCGCGTCCCTGAATATGTACCCTCGGTTGAGGCCTCTTTAGGGTTGTAGATTGGGCTTCAGAATGCAAATGGCAAAAAAGTTTTTTAAAAATGCGTAATGTTCTATTAGTATATGGTGGCCGAGCGGTTAAAGGCGTCAGCTGGGAATACAAAGGTTCCCGGTTCGATGCCAAACGATGGACTTGACATAAAAAGGTAAAAAGTAGTGATCTTGTGATCGGAGGGTTGCCAGCTTCGCTACAAAATACTAGAAAAGTCTTCCAGAACATCCGCAAAAATGAACGGCGTGTATACGGAACTGGTGCATGATAAATCTGATCGGGGTCCAAAGTCCCGATGTTTACTGAAGGCGTTGGGTGCCAGTTCAGGTGTTTCCTCGTCATCTGACCACGGTTCTAGAATAACGACGTGCAGGTATGAATGAATGTGTGTGTGAATGTGTCTGTGTTCCCGGTTCTTTCCTTCGAGAGAGACCCCGAACCGTAGGCAATAGCCCACTGTGCAGCTCTAGTGCGACGTTAATTAACCAAACCAAACCAAACTATTAGTCTATGGGGGAGTTTCAAGCCGAGAAGAAGAAGACCGCTGTTCCAACGGAATATGGAGAAAATTCCGCGACGCCGAAGAAGTTCCGTATGGTTAGCATGGAGCTTTAGCTCCTGTACTATAATTTTAAGTTTTTCTCATTAAATAATACCTCAATATAGAAATATTTACAACATACACTGAGATAGGTTGTACTCATCGTTTATCAAGTATTTTTGTGTTGAAATAAAAGTATATTTCCGTATTTTGTTGTAATTCTAATTATATACAAATATAATATAAGTATGTCTATACTTAAATTTATTCATATATTATATAAAAATATTACTTATTTATAAAAACAAATATTATAAACAAACTTTCCCAAAATTGCAAGCGTAGCGACTAAACAAACAAAAGCAAAGGTGTCTGCCTGCCATAGGGAAGAAATCGAAACTACTAGTCAGTTACCATATTAATACGTCACGTGAAACTCTCCCATTAACTCAAGAGTTACACCGTTTAAAACAGATATTCAAAAATAAGTAAACTGTACTAATTTTTTAATGCATTCGGTGCTTATCATGGCTCCGAATAAACAAGTTTCAATTTTGACAAAAGACAAAAATGAGTACAATGGGTAAAATTGAATAAAAAAGAGCAGATGCTAGCCTACATATAGGCCACCTTCATAAAACACTTTCAATAAATATCGACAATTACAACTAAGACTTACCGGGAATCGAACATATATTCTCTGGTATCGCAATCCATAGCCTTATACGTTAAACTACCAGCGTGATTCGAAGAAGTTATAAACAGAAATGTTAAAAAGGTATGCCAAAAGAATGGGAAGAAAGATAATTGAGTTGTAATAACTCAGTTTCAATTTAAGCAATCGACATCATATAATGTGGAAAACCATCTTCAACACCTATTTTAAGTTGTCGGGTCACTTTGTTAAGACGGCTTGAACAGAAGCTGATATTAACAATAGTAAATCACACGGCTCATTTTTGAGAAAGTACGATTATTTAAATTTGAGTACTTCACCGCTCATTTACGATGCAATTGTACTAAAAAAAACCGAGTAGGTTCAGGTACTCATTTTTAAATACCTTTTTTTATACTCTTAACTAGCTGAAATACCCGTTCTACGCACGGGAAGGAAATAAATTACAAAATTGATACAAATACAATATTTATAGCGAAATAAACAATATTCTTCATTTGTCACCCATGAGGGGAAACCCCAGTATTAAAAGTACTAATTTGAAACGAAATTTTATTGGCAAGGTCCTGCAAGAACTGGAAAGATTGCTAATATGAAGTTGTCTACACAATAACGTGAATATGTATGCATTACTCCCGTTGATCACCATCCATATTTTAACTTTTAGTAACATTCCAAAGATTTAAACGGGAAGAACTCTTATAAATGTTAATAAAAATTATCTGAAAAAGTTTTATTAGACACCTATGTCAACATTTGTCGTTAAGTTTCACAAATTGGTGAAAATATAAGCAGAAAAAAAAAACGAAAAAGAATTTTAAAAGGTTTATTTGCCAAATTCAAGATTTTCATATTTTTTCTTTTGTACGGTAAACCTTATCAATAAGCGAGAAGGGATGGTTCCCCAGCACTTTTTTTAGATTTTGTCCCCGAACTTTTTAAATATTTAACTTTTTTAAATAAAAAATAAATCTTATTTTTTACTTCATTGAACTTTAAATCAATTTTTAAAAAAAAACCGAATCAATCCCCCTACCCACTACTACAGAAGATTTACGCAAACCCAATCCCCCTCTGACACTTGTACCACGTGGGGGGAGAGTCTATAACAACAGTTTTCGATTCCGCCACATAACTACTCGTATAGGCATACCTTCATATAAAGAAAGGTAGGCCGCATAGATCAAGCCGATTATTAACCCATTGATTATTAACCCGCTGACCGTGAAGGGAATGTCGCCCTTAACTGCAGGCTATTTCGTTCACTATATTACTCCCAGGGGAACCGTGTTATGGGCTATAAATGACCTACCATGGTATAGGAAAGAGAGTCGCGTCGATCAGGTCGTTTGTTAACCCATTTTACCCTCTGATCTTTATACCGCATGAAGGAAAATGTCACCCTTGATGACAGGCAGTATACACTTTCACTCCAATAATTCTATGGAAAATCAGCCTTCGTGGATAAATGACATAACATGGAGTAGAGGAAGGTAGGCCGCGTCAATCAGATTGACCATTTATACACTCTCCCTCTGACCTTCCTACCACGTGGGGTCCAAAGTATTCATTAACCAATTATTACGGTACCGAGTGGCTTCTACCTACCAGATAGATTATTTTTCTATGTAAGATATAAGTAACAACTCTGTCAAAATTCATCTTCCTGGTTATACAGAAAGTTAGAAAATTAGTGATGAGTCAGTGGATAAGTGGCAAGATTTACTTTTGGCAGTTAGAGTTTGAATTTTTGAAAATGAACATCCTTTCTTAGTGAGCAATTTTGGCTTAAAATGCCATGCTCCATGCCAAATTTAATTTTCATAGTTGTTGTAGTACGGAATATCCCGTTATCCATTCATATTTTCACCATTTTGACATATATTTTATAATTTTTTGACACTAATTTCGCCATTTATATGTTATTTTTACAAATATGATCATATTTTAGTTCATTTGGCAATATTTGATTCATTTGGCGAAAATTTTTATTCATTCGGTGAAATTTTAATTTATTTGGCGATGTTTTTAATAACTTGCCGTAGGTTTTATTTATTTGGCGATATTTAGTCATCAGCCAATCAGAATGCTCCTTTACATATATGATCATATTTTAGTTCATTTGGCGATATTTTATTAATTTGGCGAAATGTTTTATTCATTCGGTGAAATTTTAATTTATTTGGCGAAGTTTATTAATTTGGCGACAGTTTTTAGTTATTTGGCGACATTTTGGCGATATTTAGTCATCAGCCAATCAGAATGCTCCTCGTACGTTACATAATATTAAAAATTTCCATTGTTTAAATTTTATATTTTGCATTGTTACATGTTCTCCATGTTAATCCTATGGAGAAGTTTCGAAAAAGGGGTTTTACAACCCCTTAAATCCGTTCGATCGGAACAAAAATAGCTTACTTTTCCTATTTAAGGTATAAGGAACAAATTTTCCAAATTTCATCTTCATAGGTATACGGGAAGTTGGAGAATTAGTGATGAGTGATGAGTGGGTTTTTCGCATTTATATATATAGATAATCAAAATTTTTATAACTGGCGGATATAGAATTCTTTAATAAAGAAATATATTAATTAAAAAAAATTACTAAAGTTTTGTTTACATTTTCTAGTAGTACAGTAAAACTCCAATTATCCGGATCAATTGGGACAGATTCCATCCGGATAATCAAATATCCGGATAATTGAATTATTCACGAAAAAAAGGTTATTTCTTAGTAAAAAAACAAATTTTGTATCAATATGTAATGTATGTATTGTAACTTTTTTTTTATCAGTCAACGAACTTATCATTAATTTTTATTTAAAATGTTGTACACTACATGCATTTGTTTTTTAACCGACTGAACAGCGCGCAACCCAAAACTCCAAAATAAAACCGCCAGAAATTTAAACCTCCAAATCGCGCGCCATGTCGAGAGGTTATAGATTCGACCATTATGTATTTTTTTTTATGTATGTTCGCGCGGGATTTCGGTTATATTTCAAATATTTGCACAATTGTTTTTTTGTTCGATAGGGAATGTTTCAAAGGGGAGCAATTTGAAAAAATATCCGGTTATCCGGCATTTAACTATCCGGAATTCCCAATTAACCGGACCGTTTGAAAAAAAATATATTGTCTGATTTCGAAAATTCTTTTTTTGTTGGATAGGGAAAAATTTACTTAAGGCAAAATCTGCAAAAAAATAAATGGTAATCCAGCTGTTATATATCCAGAAATGTCGATTAACCGAATTTTTTTTAAACAATTTATCCAATTAAAAAATATGTTCATTGTTTGACAGAAGTTGTACAAAAATGTCATTTCGTCAAACCAGCATTTATTGGCGTTAATGGGGTTTGTTTTTGTTAATTTTTTTTTTTGCGAATTAAAAGAGTGGACGCAAAAGAAAATTACGATGCGAAACCCCAATTTTATATTTTATTTAGAAAAATAATCAAAACAGATATACCAATTGTTATTATATTTCTTATACATTTAATCTCGATACGTTTTCAAGTAGTTTTTTTTAAATGCAAACAGTAGAGTAAACAAGGAAAAAAATCAATACATGATACAAATTACAACAAATAAAAGTACAAATAAGTCGAGTTCAGGTGACACTAATCCTCTTAATGAGTTGACAAAAAATTTTTGTTGTTGTAAATTCGGTTCCCGAGTTTAGATTTTAAGATGCATTTTTAAACTTGCTTCTCCTTTGTAGCGGCATTTGTAACACTTTTAAAGGTGCGAATTCTAACTTTTTATTATTTTTACTGTTGTTTTGGAGAAAAAGGATCTGGATTTAATGATGCTATATCGGTAAAGTACTTAAGCATAGAATTTGAATAGTGTTTTTGTAGAGAAATAAATGAACCTATGGATATTTTCTCGAGATTTGTGTTTTTTAGAAATAATGCGGATTCGCAGTGGAAAATGGAATAAATAAAAATAAAGACAATTAAGACAGATAATTAAGTTTTAGTATTTTCCTTATAATCAGAAGTTTTTTTGGGAGATATTCAAATGTATGTAAACTTTTATTAGTTGTTAATCCTTAGAAAACAACAAGATTTAAAGTGTGTAGAGTTGTGTTTTATACGTATATAGTAACACGTTTTAAATACATTGTTCAATACAGCTTTTAGATTTAAATATTAAACATTTCATTATTTTTATTTTAAATGAAGAATCGCTGTAGTTAAGTATATTTTTTAAACATTGCATTTGCCTTTTATTTGTTTAAAGACTAAAACATGCAGCAAAATTGATGTTCTTATACACAATGAGTTTTTATCTTTACTAAAAGTGTTGATTATGTCCAATTAAGAATTTAATTATAATTAGAATTTAATTTCACTTAATTTAAGTTTATTTATGTGAGCAATTATTAGTTTATTTATGTGAGCACAACTTAGTAATTGACATAGCAAATGCATTTTTTGCTTTGTTAGTTAAACATATGGTATTAAAAAAATAAAGATTTTTTTTAATTCATCAATAAATATCTATCCTGCCAAAAATAGTCAGCATAAAACCTTCATTAAAATTGTGAAATTGAAGGATTTTTATTGAAAATTTTAAAAAGGAATTTGAAACCAAAAACTACAGTTTTTTTCGGAAGTTTTTAATTTTATACATAAAACATTTAAAAAATCTGCATTTTCCCTTCAATTATTTCAATGCTTAAAAATTGAAAGTTTTTGTAGGTTTAATGGAGGATATTAAAACAAAAACATTTAATTTAATAGATATTTAAAAAAAAAACTACAGTTTCGCTGCATAAAATCTTTAACTTCACAACTTTGAAGAAGTTTTCATGCTCACATTTCTGTTGGGTAATCTTAAAATTTACAATAAAAGAGAATTTCAGAAAAACAAAATTTCAGCTTTTGATTGATTCGGAAATTTTAAACCATAATAATCGATCGATTAATTTCATTGAATAGAATAGAGCCCCTCTAAAAGTGCTGGACCCTGTGCGGTGGAACTCGTCCCACACCCCTAAAGGCGTCACCTCTTGAAACAACGCATACGCACTCGAAAAGATGGAAACATCAGCATGGCAACAAAATTCTGGTAAAAAAAATCCGTGATATTTCCCTGATTTCCATGATTTTATAATTACGTTAAGAAATGTAGCAATATATGCTTTGTATAGACACAAAGTATCCACGCTACAATAAAACAATAAATATAATATATTATAAATGAAAATTTTTAATAAATACTTATTGTCAGGTAAAATAATAATTTATGGATACAACACAAATTATACAATTGCGAGAGGCATAACAGTAATTAAACATGTTCTCTAGAAGCAGAGAATGCAAAAAAAGCAAGTTTTTCCAATTATTTCTTTTGGATATAATTTTAAATATTTTATGTGCTTCCTATTTCCTATTCCAATCTTCAATAAACCACATAATTCATTAAACACATGTTGCTTACAATTCAAGGTACAATGCACTTTGCTTTTGCTTCTCTCTCCAGCAGTGGTTCACGTTTTTACAAAAATAAAACTGAAAATATGAGAATGCGCATAACCATGCTTTTTATTAATACTTTTTCAGATTTAAAAGGAAATGGTGACAACTAAATTATCCAGAACGGAGGGCATAACAGACGATAATTGCCGTTTTAATGATCCAAATTTGAAAATATCACTGATTTTTTTATAAAATGTTGAAAATTTCCCTGATTGTTTGTGAAAATTCCCTGATTTTTTGTGAAATCTTGAAAATTTCCTTGATTTTTTGTTAAAGTTTGAAAATTTCCCTGATTTTTTGTGAAATTTCAAATTTTTCCCTGACTTTTCCCTGATATTTCCAGAATTAAAAATTTCTATGATAATTCCCTGATTTCCCGGTTTCCCAGGTTATGTTGCCATCCTGAACAAGTAGTTCGCGTCCAGACCGTTACGTGGCAGCAGTGACCGACAACTGAGACGTGTGATAAACAACCCTTGTGACAACCTGCCTACTGAGGAAGATTTCCATAAAAAGAGAATATTTTCCAGTGTTCAATAGATAGCAAAATAATTTATATGAATATGAAGAGCAATGCCTACCCGTGGCCCCTACCTATCTACAGACACGGACCACAGTCGGTCCATGACTACCCCCCCCCCCCCCCCTTAAGAGATACCACCGAACCACGTGTTAGATTGTTTTAGTGAGTGGGAGGTTGAATCTCAACCACGCAGAGATATGACTTATTATAAATGATGATGGCAGATGTACCGATAAACGGATAGGGGGGAGGATTGCAGTGTATCTGTTACTTCAAAACCCCCATAAATCAGCAGATTACTCAGTGGAGGCTCATCCCTCCGCTGATAATAAAAAAAGATGACCCCCTTTTTTGCATGGGATTGAGTGGCAGCAGTAAATTATCGGCTGGGGATGTTCAGTCAATATGGGGCGGAGAGTAGGTCAGACGAGGTGGGGTGGAGATTGGGGTGGGTGTGATTTTGTGGAGACCGATTTAGGTTTTTTAAATTGTTAATTATCAAATTATTTGGTGTGGTTTTGTTTTCTCCTGACTTGCATTGTTCAGATACAGGACACCCAACCGTGTTTTCTATACTACTTGGGTTTGACTATACACATTTTAGTTTTATAATTTTTGTATACAAATTTAGGTCCTAAAGCAAATTTTGTATAAAATTTTAGGCTTAAAAACAAATTTTGCATACAAATGTTGATCCTAAAACAAATTTTGTAAGTAAATTTTGGTTTCAAAGCAATATTTTAAAACTTTTTTGTCATATATTTTATATTAGACTAGCAATATGGCCCGGCGTTGCTCGTGGTCACTTTGCGCAGTAAGAGATGCGCGATTTTGTATTGTCAGCGTAGCCATCTCATATCAAGCTTTGTGCACTGTGAAAAATAAACTTTATCAAAATCCAGATTTATTAAATTATTTTGAATATTTTTTGAGATACCTAAATCTAATTTTATGTTTACGATTTTACATGCTATTGCGACTACTATTTAAAGCGATTACTATTTAAAGTGATGTTTTTGTAAAATGTTTCTTTTTATTAAATAAAAATTCCTAAATTTTTTTTAATTGCACATTTTTTGTATAAAAATATTTCACATTCATTAGTTTTAATATTGGCGACGCAATAATATATCAAAGAACAAATATTGCATTGTTCCAAATCGAAATAATGTATCGTATTTGGTGAAGTTTTTTTTGTGCTAATTGGTGACCGGAGTCTATATATCCGTCTTTCAACATAATTTCATAAGGGTCAATATTTACGGACAATATTTCTTATAAAATTTAATTATCAAATATTCATTTTTTAATTCCAATAATATGTTTTTGAGGTAAAACTTTAAAAATTAGCTACATGGAGGTATAAATATAGAAAACCTTAAATTAAACTTTTAGGGTGGCCCATTTCAACACCATAGACATATTCCACTCCGTAACAAAAAGCACTATTGTCATAAAAGTTAAGTTGTTCAGAACATGAATTCACATGGCGTCAGTCAAAAAAGCTGGTTTATCTTCCTCCTTCGGTTGGCGAGGTTTTTGTTAACGACGTTAATTTTGTTATTTGGACACTAATTTCGCCATTGTGATGATATTTTTAAATATAGGACCTTTATTTTAGCTCATTTGGCAACATTTTTATTGATTTGGAGAAAATTTTAATTCATTTGGCGACATTTTTAATTCATTTGGCAATATTTGGCGACATTTTTAATCCGTTTGGCGACATTTTAAATTAATTTTGCGGCATTTATTATTCATTTGGCGACATTTAAAAAATTATTTTGCAACATCTGGCGACATTTTTAAATCATTTGGCAATATTTGGCGACATTTTTAAATTCATTTGGAAACATTTGGTGACATTTTTAATTCATTTGGCAATATTTGGCGACATTTTTAATTCGTTTGGCGAGATTTTTAATTCATTTGGCGACATTTACTCATCAGCCAATGAAAATAAATCGTTTATCCCAGTATTGTCGAAAAATATTTTTGGTCGCCAAGGTGATTTTTAACAATAATGTTATGAGGGGAAGATCGAGATGTAAATTTCCCATAGGCGTAATGTTAGAGAAAATTGAAAAAGTTCTATAACTTTTGAATGGTGGCAGATATCCACATGAAACAAAGTGCATGTTTTAAACTAAGAAAAGTGTGTTCACATGGTGCAAGTTTCATAAAAATCCGTGCAGTAGTTTTTGAGTTAAATCCGGACAAGAGTTGATTGTGCATTATTTAATATAAGATATTATGTGATTGTAATTAAAATTTTAAGTATAAATTTTTCAAAGAGTGTTATATTTCTGATAATATAATTTGGTAGTGTGAATTTATTTCATAAATTTTAAATTGATATTATTTCAAGATTATTGTAATAATAATTTTTTGAAGTTGGTAAATGTCATTTTAATGAAAGTTTAAGGGTAATTCTCACTTACAGAAGAACAATAGTAACCTTTAGTTGAACTGTTACTCCAAAGGTTTTAAGACTTTAGTTTCAGACTTTTAAAATTTTGTGACTATATTTACTACCAGTGTTAAAAACATAGGTCAAGAACTCTAAGTGATTACATCGAAATGGCGTTCCTCGCTAAGGGAAAGAAAAAAGATCTTCAGGCACTGGCATTCGAGTTGGATGTGGATGGTGATGATAGCTTAAAAGTGATTCAACTAAAGACCAACATCCAAGAAAGCAAAGCGTATTCAGAAGACCTGGCATTTGTTCAAGCCAGATTTGAAGAAATCGTTGCAGAAAGAATAGCACAAGAAGAATTTCTAGAACAAGAAAAGAAACGAAGGTTAGAGCTTGAATTTGAGGAGAAGAAACGAAGAGACGACTATGAACACGAACTTCAGAAGCTAAAGATACAGGGTGAGGCATCCCGTTTTCCCGTGCACCTTGGCCAGGACGCAGCGTTCACAGCAGCCAGGCCGAAATGGGAATTGCAAAGTCTAATTCAGAAGTTCGATCCTGCTACAAACGACATTAGTTTGTACTTAGTACTCTTCGAAAGGCAAGCTCGGAGGGCAGATATTCCTGCAGAATTCTGGGCCTCCCATTTGATTGGCTTACTGCCATACGATGTAGCACAACTAATAGCTAGGGAAGCAGAAGAAGTCGCCCAGGACTTCGAAAAAGTGAAACAGTTGTTACTCAAAAGATACAAGCTCACTGCTGAAAAATTTCGTCAGCTGTTTACAAAACATAACAAGTCGCCAGAAGCAACTTGGACAGATTTCGCGTATGAAATCAGAAATTATTTTCACGGATGGATTTCCGGATTGAAGGTGACCAGTTTCGAAGAACTGATAGACTTGATGATATCTGATCAGATTAAACGCCGTGTTCCGCAAGAAGTCAGGGAGCACTTCATCGATGACTGGACACAAATAAAGACGACTACAGATCTAGTACAAAAGCTAGATGACTACGAGATTGTTCGTCCAAACAACAGAAATGACTTTACGTCAAATATCAAGAAGTGGTCCAATCCAAGATTTAATACTGGAAACTTCAGAAAAGTGGCGCAGAATCCAAAGCCAAGGCAAAATGAAAGAAATCCTAATCTAGAGAACAAGCCTGCCATATACTGCTATGGATGTTCCAGACCTGGTTTCATAAAGGCAAAGTGTCCGACATGCTCTCCAACGGCGAGAAATGAGAATTTCCCTGCAAATTCACTTACCATGTACACTTGCCATTCCAAGATGTCCCCTATTGCACTGATTGATGTGTGCATATCCGGTGTACGAGCCAGAGTTTGTGCAGACACAGGTGCCAGCAGATCAGTCGCTGGTGAGATCCTCTACAACCTGCTGAAGAGAAAAGGAGTGGAGTTCCAGGAGACTTCAGTAACCATGACCTTGGCAAACGGTTACCAAACTACTGAAGAGGCTTGCACAGCCACGGTGTCCATTGAGATTGAAAACAAAACAATCATTCTGGATCTCCTTGCCCTTCCAAATGCAAAAGGAAATCGAACTCTGTTGGGAACAGACTTCCTAGAAAAGTCGGAAATTGTTCTCGACATAAGAAACAAAAGGTGGAACTTTTGTGACAACCCTCGCCGAAAGGTTTATTTTGGGAATGACATCACATTGACGTCTCAGCAACCTGTCGAAACTCTTCCCATCAACAGCTGTAATCTCCGTGAAGAAGAAGGCGAGAGCTTGAACATCGAGCAAAGGCTCCAGGTCAATAATTTGCTTCAGGATTTCGAGGAAAGCTTCAAACCAGGGGGAGAAAGCACGACTTTCATAGAGCACCGCATTAATACGGGAACGCATGCTCCAGTCGCTTACCCACCCTACAGAGTTTCTCCTGCGAAGAAGGAAATATTGAAAAAAGAACTGGATGACCTCTTGCAAAAGAAAATAATCGAAGAATGCGAGTCGCCCTTTGCTGCTCCAGTTGTGTTGGTGCCGAAGCCAAATGGAAAAACAAGATTGTGCGTTGACTATCGCGGCTTGAATGCTGTGACAGTTTCAGACCACTACCCCCTACCGCGGATCGATGACCTTATCCATGACGCCCGACATGTGACATACATGTCCACTATCGATTTGAGGTCAGGCTACCATCAGGTGAGCGTGCATCCTGAGGATAAAGACAAGACGGCCTTTACAACCCAATTCGGAACTTTTCGATTCAACCGAATGCCGTTCGGTTTGAAAAATGCCCCAGCTACATTCCAAAGGCTGATGGACAGATTCAAAAGTGGTCTGCCGGATGTAAAGATACTAGTCTACTTGGACGATATTATTGTCTTATCCGCTACCTTTGAAGATCACCTAAAAGACCTCAAGAAAGTTTTCCAGCGACTTTCCCTGTTCAACTTGAGGGCAAATAGAGAGAAATGTCAATTCGCCTGCCCAAAGGTTAAGTATCTAGGTCACTGGATAACTACCAAAGGAATCGAAGTTGATCCAGAGAAGGTTGAGGCTATCCTGAAGATACCAACTCCGAAGAACGTCAAACAAGTACAATCCTTCCTACAGACCTGTTCTTGGTATCGAAGATATATTCCAAACTTTTCAGAAGTAGCAAGACCTCTTAGCAATCTTACTAAGAAAAATGTCATTTGGAATTGGGGAACAGAGGAAGAAACTTCTTTCAAGACTCTGAAAGGACTTTTGGTTAGTCCACCGATCCTTCGTCAAAGTGATCCAAGTCAAGCATACACTCTCCGAACTGATGCCAGTGGTTATGCCCTTGGTGCAGTTCTCTTACAAGGCACCGGATCTGATGAACATCCTATCGAGTATGCCAGTCGCTTACTCACTAGTGCCGAAAGAAACTATTCGACTACAGAGCGCGAGGCTTTAGCTGTAGTTTGGGCTTTGAAGAAGTATCGTGCCTACATTGAAGGACAAGAGATTACTGTTGCATCCGACCACCAACCTCTTAAGTGGTTAATGAGTTTGAAGTCTCCTACGGGACGATTAGCAAGATGGGCTCTAGAAGTTCAATCTTTCAATTTGAAGTTAGAGTACATCCCAGGAAAATGCAACGTGGTCGCTGACATGTTGTCAAGACCTGCTTGTCAGCATGCCGAACCTTCATGTGAACTGTGTAGCATACACATCGACGTTCCCTCACATACTTCAAAAGAGCTCCGAGAAGAACAACTTAAAGACCCAGAAGTTGAGAAGATAATTCGTTGTTTCGAAAGCAATGAGAAAAGTGTAGACTTCGCCAACTGGACTGCACGTGGTTACCTGATGAATCAAGGAGTATTATATCGTTATGCACCAAATTCTGAAAGCGAAGAAGCACAACTAGTCGTTCCTGCTCATGAAGTCAAAACTATCCTAAGAGATCATCATGATGCTCCCACAGCTGGACATTATGGAGCAGAAGGAACATTTGACCGAATAGCCAAACGCTATTACTGGACTGGTATGCGTAAATTCATTACAGATTATGTCAAAAACTGTATTGAATGCAACCGATATAAAGCCTCTAACAAAAAACCTGCTGGTTTACTCCAAACTCCTGTTCCTGCCCAAAGATTTGAAACCATTGCAATAGATCTTTTTGGTCCTCTACCAGAAAGCAATGAAGGTATGAAATGGATTTTCATCGTTGAAGATGTTGCAACCCGATGGGTCGAGATATTCGCTCTGCCAGAAGCTACAGCAAAGGAATGTGCTACTACTCTTGTGGAGGAGGTATTCTTGAGGTATGGCATACCTCGTCGTATAATCAGCGACAACGGAACCCAATTCGTCTCTGCAGTAATGCAGCAACTCTGCTTTCTGTTAGACATAAAACAGTCCTTTACACCAGTTTACCACCCACAAGCTAATCCTGTTGAAAGAAAGAATCGCGATCTAAAACCTCGCCTTGCGATCTTGGTAGAAGACAAGCATGATTCCTGGTCACAGAGGCTTCCAGCCATACGTTTTGCTATGAATACCGCCAAGTGCCAATCAACTGGACAAACCGCAGCATTTTTCAATTTCGGTCGTGAACTTCGAACAGTCGACGATGTGACCAACGACTTAAGAAGCATTATAGAAAATGATAACTTCGTGCCCGAGATCACCCCATATCTCAAGAAATTCTCAAAATTCACGGCACAAATCAAAGAAGTCATCGAAACCCAACAAGATAAAAGAAAAATCTACGCAGACAAAAGGCGTAATCCGGTTCCACCATATGCTCCAGGTGATAAAGTATATGTGACCCTGCATCCCATCAGCAAGGCTGCCACTGGACAATCCAAAAAGTTTATGCCCAGACGAGATGGACCCTATGTCATCCTTACACAAAGATCACCATCCACATTCGAAATTGCCAGCCTGGACAATCCCCAAGTGCCCCTGGGCGTGTACCACACTTCTGCCCTGAAGGCCTACACCCAGGACCCCATCGAACGTCCTTGCAATCCGTTGCGAAAGCGAGGACGGCCACCAAACTCACCCAAAAGAACTGATTCTGGCCCCTCGTCGGGACGTCGTCGGAGCCAGAGGGGGAGGATGTAACAGATCATTTACTGGTTCCCGTCACACACCTTTAATGGTACCCCGTCACAGACCTGTTGCGAGTGCCCGTTAATTCTTAACTGTACCCGTAGCGATGCAGCGCCCTCTACGCGTATTCGTCTGTAAACAATCAGTTGTGCTCTTGCTCTGGTACGTGCGGTTGAACCGTTACAAACCCCGAGATCTGTAATAGTCGTTAAACTTGTAACAAATAAATGTAGTGTTGTTAAACCCATTCTGGTTTTATTTGAGAAATGGGAAACCCGCGCTATACAACTCAATTATCTTATTTCCCATTTTTTTTGGCACACCTTTTTAAAATTACATCAGTTTATAACTTTTTTGAATCGCCTTGATAGTTTAACGGATAAGACTGTGGACAGTGGTGCTGCAGACCTGGGTTCGATCCCAGTAAGTCTAAGTTGTAATTATCTATATTTATTGAAAGTGATTTATGAAGTTAGCCTATGTAGGCAAGCTACTGCTCACTTTATTCATTTTTGAGTACATGTCGTTTTCAAAAATGAAACTTATGTATTCGAAGCTATGATAAGCATCGCATGTAATCAAAAATGAGTAAATTTTTATTTATTTTTTGAATACATATTTTTAACAGCGTAAGAGAACATTGCAGAATAACAATGCAAGTGTAAATACTGCAAAAAAACACTCTGAGTCGAACCACAACCCTTCAGAGTCCGGCATTCTACTGCCTCGCCACTCGTTGGCCTCAGAGTCTTCAGTAAACTACACAGAATTCATCTAAAAACCTATAAAAATACTAGAAAGTCGTCCAGAATATCCAACAAATTATACTGGCGTGTATACGGGAATGGTGCACGATAAATCTGATCGGGGTCCAAAGTCCCGACGTCTATTGAAAGCGTTGGGTGCCAGTTCAGGTGTTTCCTCGTCATCCGACCATGGTTCTAAAATAACGAGGTGCCTGTATGAATGTGTGTGTGAATGTGTATGTGTTCCCGGGTCTTTCCTTCGAGATTGACCCCGAACCGTCGCCAATAGCCCACTGTGCAGCTCTAGTGCGACGTTAATTAACAAAACCAACCATCATCTTAAAACAGGTGACATCTCTGAAACCGAAAACACCTGTTAGATTATTTATTTTATGACACATCCTCAGCGACTTATCACATAAAAAAAAGAACCCATTTCCTAACGATAAAATAATCACCTTATAAATTACCAAAAGTCCCACTTCCAAAACACGCGAAAAGCGACACTAAACTTCTTTTTTTTTGTACACGTTAGGGGCCTGTGCTATCGAACACTGTTAATCGAATGCCTTCCGTGTCAAAAATCGTCTGCGTGTGAATGTGGTCGACCCCTCCCACCATCCAATTGCATCCGCCAGTTCACACAATCTGACGATTTGCATGGAGAAGTGATCAAAGTTTATAAATTTGGGGGTAGAAACAGGGAAAATCAGAATGTGAAATGTCGAAAGAACAAATTGTTGATGCGTTTTTATCACTGATCTCTAAATATAACTTCTGGATTGGGTAAGGCAGTTTGTTGACTTGAAGCCAATTGATTGGTTTTGTTTTGTTAATAATGTCGCACTAGAGTTGTACAGTGGGCTATTGGCGACGGTTCAAGGTCAATCTCGAAGGAAAGACCCTGGAACACATACACATTCACACACACATTCATACATGCACCTCGTTATTTTTGAACCATGGTCAGATGACGAGGAAACACTTGAACTGGCACCCAACGCCTTTAATAGACGTCGGGACTTTGGACCCCGATCAGATGTATCGTGCACCAGTCCCGTATACACGCCGTTAATTTTTGCGGATGTTCTGGACGACTTTTCTAGTACTTTTGTAGCGAAGCTGGTAACCCTTCGATCACAAGATCACTACTTTTTTACTTTTCTTTGTCAAGTCCATCGCACGGATTCGAATCACCAATCCTCAGATTAGTAACTGAACGTCTTTAACCGCTCGGCCACGGAGGCCTCATATCAGAATGTGGAATGTTGAAAGATTTTGGGTTGATTTGGTAAATTAACGGCGCACTAGAGCTGCACAGTGGGCTATTGGCAACGGTTCGGAGTCTATCTCGAAGGAAAGACCCGGGAACACATACACATGGAATGTTGAAAGAACATATTGGAATAGGGTTGCTGGTTTTGTTGGTGCATTTTTGTCACTGATTTCTAACTGTAATTTCTGGATTGGGTACGGCAGTTTGTTAACTTGAAACCAATTGAAGGTTAAAAAAGTGTATCCCACTTCTATTTCTACCTTTTTCGTATATTTTTCATTCTAAAATATGTCGAATTATATTGCTTTTGGCTATTAAAAAATTCCATCCTCTGACGGAAGCAAAAATTCGAATCTGTACGTTCGTTTTCAATGGAGAAATGTTTAATTTATATTTCCAACACATACCAATTTATACAAAAATATTTTTTTAAATCATATCAGTAGAGAAGGTTTTTTCAAAAGTCCTCCTAATGCTTTAAATTCGAAAATTATTTAAAAAAGAGATTTTTTATCAACTTTTATATTTATGTGTACTATTTGAAAAACTGGATATATATATATATATATATATATATATATATATATATATATATATATATATATATATATATATATATATATATATATATATATATATATATATATATATATATATATATATATATATATATATATATATATATATATATATATAAATGCGAAAAACCCACTCATCACTCATCACTAATTCTCCAACTTCCCGTATACCTATGAAGATGAAATTTGGCAAATTTGTTCCTTATACCTTAAATAGGAAAAGTAAGCTATTTTTGTTCCGATCGAACGGATTTAAGGGGTTGTAAAACCCCTTTTTTGAAACTTCTCCATAGGATTAACATGGAGAACATGTAACAATGCAAAATATAAAATTTAAACAATGGAAATTTTTAATATTATGTAACGTACGAGGAGCATTCTGATTGGCTGATGACTAAATATCGCCAAAATGTCGCCAAATAACTAAAAACTGTCGCCAAATAACTAAAAACTGTCGCCAAATTAATAAACTTCGCCAAATAAATTAAAATTTCACCGAATGAATAAAACATTTCGCCAAATTAATAAAATATCGCCAAATGAACTAAAATATGATCATATATGTAAAAATAATATAAAAACCGGCCCGTCGCACCGGGGGGGATTTAACTGTGAAAAAGAAAACAAAACGAAAAATGCTACGACCAAAAGTGCAAGCCATACGAAAAATATATTATCAAACTGAAGAGAAGTATACAGTATGAATAATATAAAGGTTCAAGGCAGGAAGCCCATCGCTAAATAAAAGTTTGTAATTTAGCCTCCGTGCACTCAGTTAGTTTTGTGTTATCCATTATTTATTAGTTTACCTGCCGAGAGGCCAGTTATGTTACCACTCTACCTGTGAGTGAAGTTCTGTTGAGTTCTGTAATAAAGTTAATAAAGGTAAATTAGCAAATTTTTCAGTTGAGTTCAAATTTTAAAACACGTTGTCGCCCGTGGATGTTGGTTCGCATGACGGGTCGCTCGGGTTCATGGGCCGGGTGTTCGCCGGCGTCCTCTGGGTTGGGCTGGGTTGCCTTCACGGCTGTCGAAACTTCAGTTTCTGTGAAACATCTCGCTGTATGCCTTCGGGCGGGCCAGTCGTATAAAGTGGACATAGAAAGAGTAAGCTATCGGGCCCTGGACAATAGGTACAAGCCACACTGTACCGTAATAATTGGTTCATGAATACTTTGAAACCCACGTAGTAGGAATATGAGTGGGAGGGTGTATAAATGGTCAATCTGGTTGACGCGGCCTACCTTTCTCAACTCGATGTTAAGTCATTTATCCACGAAGGCTGATTTCCCGTAGAATTACTGGGGTTCCCTTAATGCGGTATAAAGATCAGAGGGAAAAATGGTTTAACAAACGACCTGATCGACGCGACTCGATTTCTTATACGACGGTAGGTCATATATCGCCAATAGCACGATTCCCCGGGGAGCAAATGAGAACGAAGTCGACTGCAGTTAAGGGCAACATTCCCGTTACGGGGTACAAAGGTTAGAGGACGGAATGGGTTAATAATTGTCTTGGTCGATGCGGCCTACCTTTCTTTATATAATGGTATGCCTATGCGATGAGTTATGTGGGCAGAATCGAAAACTGTTGTTGTGGACTCCTCCTCCTCCACGTGTTACAAATGTCAGAGGGTGAATGGGGTTGCGTCCATTGTCTGTAGGGGATAGGGTTTCGATTTTTTTTTTTTAATTTAATTTTGCAATGCAATAAAAAAAATTATTCTGAATATTTTTTATTTAAAAAAGTTCAATATTAAAAAAGTACGGGGGCAAAATCCGAAAAAAGTGCTGGGGTTCCCCCCCCCCCCCCCAGATATTGATATGGTTTACCGTACAAAAAAAAATGAAAATCTTAAATTTGGCAAGTGAACCTTTTGAAATCGTTTTCTTTTTATATTCTCGCCAATTTGTGAAACTTAACGACAAATGTTGACATAGTTGTCTAATAAAAGTTTTTCGGAGATAATTATTATTAACATTTTTAAGAGTTGTTCCCCTTTAAATCTTTGGGATGTTACTAAAGGTTAAAATAAGGATGTTAATCAACTGGAGTAACGATTATATATCCAATTCATTGTATAGCCAACTTCTCCATATTACCAATCTTTCCAGTTCTTACAGGACCTTGCTAATAAAATTTCGTTACAAATTGGAACTTTTAACAGTTTGGTTCCACTTGATGGGTGAGAAATTAAGAAAATATTTATTTCGCTATAATATTGTATTTGTATCAATTTTGTGACTTATTTCCTTCCCGTGCGTAGAACGGGTATTTCAGCTAGTATATATATATATATATATATATTATAACTCTTCCCACCTTTAAAATGTACTTTAATTAACTTTTTTTAACTTAGTATATCGCCCCTTTTCTCAGTACAAAAGCATCCCTCAAATGACTGCTTTCCCTCCCACGCCATTTCAAAATCCCGAACCCAAACCTAGAAAAGGCGAACCAAAAGTAGAGTAGCCAATCAGAGGCGTCCACGGTGAATTCTCCTTCTCATAATCGTCATCTTGAACTACAGATTCCGATGTAACCTCGAAGCTGAAAGAGGTTTTGCTCTGATGTCCGAAACAATAAAAGATGTGAACTCAGCCTTTGTTTGATATCATCCTCCTTGAACCTATCTAATAACTAACGACTGCACTTATCTAAATGATAAACACTATATATATATATATATATATATATATATATATATATATATATATATATTTGTATTCGTCATGTGGTTAAAACCCATTTTTAATGCCCATTCTTTGCATTTTTAGGAAAGTACGATTACTTAAATTTGAGTACGTCATTGCTCATTTGCAATGCCATTACACTCAAAGACAAACAAGTATGTTCAGGTACTCATTTTTAAGTACTTTTTTTACAGTGTATATTGTTAAAAAACAATGACTATCTCTCCCACCATTTGCGACTATTCTGCATAACCTATTAAATTTGCAAAACATGACTTTCGATTCCAAATCAAAATTTTAACGCAAACTCTTTAAATAATTTGGTTGGTTTGGTTTGGTTTGGTTGATTAACGTCGCACTAGAGCTGCACAGTGGGCTATTGGCGACGGTTCGGGGCCTATCTCGAAGGAAAGACCCGGGAACGATACCTCGTATTTTTGAACCACGGTCAGATGACGAGGACAACATCTGAGCTGGCACCCAACGCCTTCAATAGACGTCGGGACTTTGGACCCCGATCAGAATTATCGCGCACCAGTCCCGTACACACGCCGTTAATTTTTCGGATGTTCTGGACGACATTCTAGTATTTTGGTAGCGCAGTTGGCAACCCCCTGATCGCAATATCACTACTTTTAACTATTCTTTAGTCTAGTCCGCGCAAAGGTTCGAACCGTGGACCCTTTGGATTCCCAGCTGACGCCTTAATCCACTCGGCCAATGAGGCCTTTAAATAATTTGGGGTTAAATACCCAGAGAAAAATATATGGAAGACAATACTTTAAGGAACTTATTTATATTTTCTTTTACTAACTGTAACCGAACTCTTCGTGGAACATACAACCCCATTCAATTCAGCTAATAAACCACCCGAAATCCCATTAAAAAACTCAGAGAGCAATAACCCAAACACTCCAATTTCTTTTAAAAGATAAATAAATGAGAAAAAAAAATCGCCAAATGTCCGTCTAATTGACGCCAATCAGCCCCACCATTGAAATGTTTGCCGCCCTAAAAGCCCATTTGAAATCTCATTCCCCTAACTAAGGTATTTTCTTTCACTCACTATAAAAAAACAAAACCAATAAAAACCCACCCTTTCAAACTGATGGCACTCCCCCCCTGTCGATTTGCCCAATTACGAATATTCATTGCTTCTACCTCCCCCCCCCCCCCCTCTACTTCATTTGTGCCCCTTCCCTGGTCTTGACCCGAGCCCATCATAGAAACCGATTTTAAAAGGCCTCTATAAAAGATTAAATTTCGAACATCAGCCATTCCCCCCTCCCTTGTTGGTGACCTCTTTTAAAGAGAAATAAAATGGCAACCTCTTAGAAAAAAGGGGGGTTGGGGTTTCCTATATAGGGTGTTTATCGATGGTTTTCTGATGACCTGTTAGGCTATGTTCAGATTTTAAGAATTAGTAGTAAAGTTTTTTTTTGTCACATGAAGGCCTACCAGAGAACCTAGTTTCTGACAACTTGACACAATTTACGTCTCAACAGTTTCAGTAATTTTTTGTCTCATGACATCGAACATTTAACATCATCGCTTTTTTATCCCGCATCAAATGGAGAGGCTGGGGCCCCCACTTGCCCTGTGGATAAAGTATTCGGCTAGCAATCAGAGGATTGCGAGTTCGAGCCCGACTGAGCAAACTTGACAAAGAAAATTAAAGAATGTGGTGATCTTGCGATTGGAGCTTCGGTTGGCAGCTTCGTTACTAAAATACTAGAAAGTAGTCTAAAAATATCCCCCCCCCCCCAAAAAAAAAAAATGTACTAGCGTGTATACGGGACTGGTGCACAATAAATCTGATCGGGGTCCAATCTCCTGACACCTATTGAGGTTGCGTCGGGTGCCTTCTCAGGTGTTGTCCTCGTCATCTGACCATGGCTCAAAAATACGCGGAGGGTTGCCAACTTCGCTACCAAAATACTAGAATGTCGTCCAGAACATCCACAAAAAATTAACGGCGTGTATGCGGGACTGGTGCATGATAAATCTGATCGGGGTCCAAAGTCCCGACGTCTATTGAAGGCGTTGGGTGCCAGCTCAGGTGTTGTCCTCGTCAGCTGACCGTGGTTCAAAAATACGAGGCATTGTTCCCGGGACTTTCCTTCGAGATAGGCCCCGAACCGTCGCCAATAGCCCACTGTGCAGCTCTAGTGCGACGTTTATTAATCAAACCAAACCAAACCAAACCAAACCTCATGACATCGAACATTTAACATCAGCGCTTTTTTATCCAGAATCAAATGGACAGGCTGGGGCCCCCATTTGCCGAGTAGATAAAGGCGTTCGGCTAGCAATCAGAGGGTTGCGAGTTCGAGCCCGACTGAGCAAACATGACAAAGAAAATTAAAGAATATGGTGATCTTGCGATTGAAGCTTCGGTTGCCAGCTTCGTTACTAAAATACTAGAGAGTAGTCCAAAAATTCCCCTCCCCCCAAAAAATTTACTGGCGTGTATACGGGACTGGTGCTTAATAAATCTGATCGGGGTCCAATGCCCTGACGCCTGTTGAGGTTGCGTCGGGTGCCAGCTCAGGTGTTGTCCTCTTCATCTGACTATGGTTCAAAAATACGAGGCATCGTTAATTTGTCTTTTCTTCGAGATCGGCCCTGAACCGTCGCCAATAGCACACTGTGAAGCTCTATTGCGACGTTAATTAACCAAACCAATCAAGATGATCGAAATAAAATAGTACGATGACATCAGATTTGGTTGGTTTGGTTAATTAACGTCGCAGTAGAGCTGCACAGTGGGCTATTGGCGACGGTTCGGGGCCTATCTCGAAGGAAAGGCCCGGGAACGATGCCTCGTATTTTAGAACCATGGTCAGATAACGAGGAAACACCTGAACTGGCACCCAATGCCTTCAATAGACGTCGGGACTTTGGACCCCGATCAGATGTATCGTGCACCAATCCCGTATACACGCCGATAATTTTTTAGGTGTTCTGGACTAATATTAATTCTAATATTACGGCACCGACCATCTTCATCATCACTGTGTTTGTTCTAACTGTATTCAGCATATACTTAGTTATGTGTGGCAACAGTGATATATGTAAATATTACAACAATGTCGCACTTTGTAGCCTTTTGATATTAAAAATAACTCTTTGCTCAGCGCTGTATGTTGTCTCTTAATAAACAATACAAGAAGAACAAGAAAAATATTAATTTATTAATTCAAGACTAAAGAAACGCGATTAACGATGCAAAAGTCAAGGTAAAATATTTTTTCTTATTTGTCCTCCGAATAGTATTCCTCCATGCACCACGATAAAGTAAATTTTTCTTCAATGGGAGTTCGGTAAAAATTCACTGTACGGTCACCCTTGGCGACTTTTTCAAAATCTCGCCAAAAGTCGACATTTTGGCGACTGTTGTCCAATAGGGTTGCTGCAATTCATTGTAAGGTCGGAGGGGGGTTGCCATTAAAAAAAATTATCGTCAAATGTAGAAAAAAATCGCGCCAAGGGTGATCGTACAGTAAATCTGACCCGGGAGTTCTTATTTTAGCTCAGCGGACAAAACAGAGTTTTTGTCCGCAAACATTTAATCTTGACATTAGGTAGTTCATAGAGCCCCTAACAGCATAAACGAGCAACATTCCAATCAAATGCTGGATTTCATCACAAAAAATTGAAACAAATGAACAAACATCCAACAAAATAAATCGTTATTCACAAAAACAACCATTTGTAAAAATTAAAAAGAAAAGCGTTGCTATTCCAAACTGGGCATATACAAAAATCCGTTAGCGACATATAAAAATATGTCAAAGCCATTATCAAGCATGTGTAAATACCCGCTCAAAAATATTATTTGTTGTGACCTTGGCGAGCTAAATGCCGCCAAGTAAAGTGTGGCATCCTTTCATTATCTTTCTTCCGGTAGTTAATAAGAAAAGTTGTGTAATGACAATGTAAACTGCTCTTTGAGCAGTCGATCAATTACAAAATCGAATGGTCTTTGAACAGTCGATTTTAGGACTTGGCAACGCAGTGAGGACTAGTACTCACTTAGTGCAGTCGTTTGGGGACACCCTTTAGAGCAGTTAATTTTGGCACCGGGTAATGGCATATTGCTTTTCATAAACAGCTAGTATCCCCTTAGAGCAGTTGTTTGGGGCTACTCACCTCCTCCAAACAGTTGGTTTTGTCATCTCAAACCCTTTTCTAAAAGTAGTTTTGAGAATCTCGTATCATAATTTTTTTTTCAATCGAATTCAACTTCAACTAAACACAAATAAATTCTTCAAATAATTTTTTAAACAAAGCATGTTTACATTCTGCAAATAACAAAATAACCTTCGAGCATGAATGAACTGTAGTAGAGCGAATATGACGTCATAATCGTGAAACCAACATATCAGACACGTGACTTCTTTTCAAAATTATGAATTAAAAAATACTCGTGATTGGCTGATGAATTGGGAAATGTGTAACAGTGAAAATTTATGAATGGAATGACTTAATTAACCACGTGTCTGAGGCCATACATGTTGGCCTCAATTTGATGTTAGTGAGATTATAACATTATGTTTTCTCTACTATGAAGGATCCATGCTCGAAGAAAATAACTCATCTATTTTAAAATTTATATATACGGTAAAACAGTGTATTTTACTTAATAAAATTGGCATCCCTATAACTTAGAGGGCAGCCAATTTTGGCACAGTAATCTATTTGGCGACAATATATTGGCGAGAAAGAGCAGATAACGTTTGAACGGATTTTTAAATATCAATTTAGAAAAACAAAAAAAGTCTGAGAAGATTTTTGCAAACTCCTTCGCCGTCCAATCCAATATCACATAAAAATCGAAAGAACAAAAAAAAAGAATGACTGAAAAGAAAAGGGTTGCCATTCAAAGGTGACAAAAATTAACCCGATAGAACATAAAACACATCAAATAAAACAAAAGAATCGTCTGACAAGAAAAGAGTTGCCAATCGAACGGAACACAATAAACTAACGCATCGGGCAATTTGGAAACCGTGCTTTTTCCGATCAATATGAACAGCAAAGTGCCATTAGGGTATCTGCGACCCGCCATTGTCAAAGAATTCCATTAAAACGCTAAAACCGTGAACAAACAAAATTTGTCATGTCACCACATTCAGCCAATCGCGTAATATTGGACACGCATGTCCAACAATGGAGTAAGAGCGGGGTAACGCAGCAGACAAAAGAACTGCATTTTTATAAGATCGATGTCCGATTTGTTGTTTAGTGGGAAATGTAATGAAATCTCGGTGAAAATCCAAGTAAAAATGGTGCTTGATTCGATTTTGATATAGGATTTTAGGGCGGAATTTGATATAATCGTGTTTAATATCCAGGAACATGATAACCAGTGTCATGCGAGAATTGGTATTCTGTGTAAATGCAAATGCGATGTATATTTATCGATAATTGCTTTTAAAATTTTGAATTATGGATGTTTGGGTAAACAAATTTGCTTCATGATAATTTAGCAATCATTTAAAAAGGATATTTATAAGAATGGATTTTCATTCCTATTTCAAAATTCGAATTTCATTCAACTTTGGAATATTAGCCATTTTGACTTGAGTAGCGATATTTATTCACCAAAATAACGACTTGTTCTTTTGTTCAACAAATTGAACAAGAACTGCATATTATTGAACATAAAAAAAGTTTTTCTTTTGTTAGCTTATTCTTTATCTAATTTCATTAAAAATATTACATCACTTGTTAATTAATCTATTTTATTAACCTTTGTATTTTAACCCTTTGCACTCAGAGAGTTGTAATATTAAATAGAGAGCGCCTTCAATACCAGACTCTCGTAAGGTCGCGGTGCCAACATTGAAAAGAAAAACTCAAATCACGTGGTTATAGCGCTGCCACATTTGGCGTTCATACATCTACAGGAGTTTCAAATTTGGCGCACTTTCTTCTCTTTTGGTGATAAGGAGTTCTGTCCGTATTCAACTTCTTAACATATATGTACGTATTTACTTATTTTCAAACAATATGCGCTAAATATTTCCTCTTCATTAACGAAACGAAAATATTTTATTTGTGTTCAATACTCGAAGAAGCGAAACTCTTTATATTTCTCAGGTTTTATTGTTCATACTTTCTTATTGAAGTATACAAAATAACAATTGAAAGAACTTCGCTTATGGTCAATTTTTTACATAAAAACGTAATGCAATTATTTCGAAACTACAAAGTAAGAAAAATCTCCTTAATATATCTGTTAAACTCCCTTAAATTGTGCCACTCGTTAAAAAAAACGATATTTAAATACAACATTAAACACAAAACTATATTACAATACTTCGATCTCGCTTAGTTCTTAAAGTCGCCAAGGCCTGCCAATTAATATTGGCGCATGAATGAATTGGCATTTCCACCTATCACGTGGTTTCAATGATGGACACACGGAAATCAGCATTTTAATTCCTCTATTTGTATCATTACTCTATGGCCAAGCCCCCACTTCAGTGTCCACTTCTTTCAACTCCACTCCCACAACATTAGTTTTAACTGCATTTCCCAAAGACCACCCAAACGAGGCAGCAAAGGCATATCGTGACCACCGTCCATTAGGGTCATCTCATCCGACGAAATGACATCCCCCCTCCTGCCACCCCCGACCAAGCAGTCACCAGGTGTGCGTTCCTTTTTCCCATGTCGTCCGGAGCATGTGTTAACAGCGTGTTTTGTGAAGGATTGGGCAGGTAGTGGTTTGAGTTGGTACTTAAGAATGTTTAAAGGCTCGTGTCGTCATGGTGCATTCCGTTTATAGAGGGGGTGGGAGTGGAAAGGAAATATTTGAGGTGAGGTTGCTTGGCAACAGGTGTAGGAGCTTGTTGAATGTGCTAAGGGGGAGGGAGTTTGGATAGAGGTATCGTAAATTGTGGTTGATGTATAGGGGGCTTATATTGAGTTATGTTTTAAGTAAGTGAACTAATGTGCATAAGGAATCGAATTTCGTATGCTGCACCACTGATCTCTTACTTTAACTTCTGGATTGGGCTAGACATTTTGTTGTCTTGAAGCCAATGTGGAAGCAACCATGCTGTGCCCCACTTTCAGTAATATTTCGTATATTTTTCATGTCAAAATAAGCTTAAGAGTTAAATGCTATTGAGGTTGCATTTAAATAAAGCTTCTGGTTGAGTTTTTTTCTATTTTCTCTTAAAACCCATTTTAAATGTGATCTGCTATTAAAATAGAAAGTCATTTGCATGTAAAAGTCGAAGTAGTTAAAAAGCAAGAGCAAAAATTATTTATTTGGCAATATAAAAATTAATTCTATAAGAAGAAAATATAATATTTATATACATTTAATATTTCTAGAATGCTTTAATATTAAAAAACACAACTAAATAACTTAAAAAAAAAATTTGTGGCACAGTATGGCTTCTCCCACATTGGCTTCAACGCGCCCATAGAGGAAAGAAGTTTTGAGCCTTCCAGAAGTCACAGTTAGAGTTCAGTGTGCTACCCCGATATTCATAGATCCAGAGTCTGTGGAGGGAGGGACACCTCCCGAAAGGAATGTAAACAATAAATTCCATTTTCGTCAATATTGGGTCATTAGGTCAATAATATGTATAATTAATTATCTTTAATTTCGTAAAATTCTTGTTTTTAGCTATAATTTTCAATAATTAAGTTTTATTAAATTTTTCATGTCTGGACCCCCTTTAAAACAAATTTAAACCTGATGGAGTACCTGACTTCGCGTATGTTTGATAATACCGTCCGATGAAATATGGAATCGCCAAGTATCTATAGAAAGTCATTAGTCAAACAGAGAGAATCACCCGTTCCGAAAGTAAAAACGTATTCACGTTAATAAAAGGGGGAAATGAAAAATATAAATATTGCGCTGGGTTTTCGAATTATTTGGGGGCTCGGGCCCATGGACCCAGTATAAGTTTATTCTTATGAGTAATAAAAAAACTGGAATAACTAAACCTAGGAGGCTCCGCCAACCAAATACAAAATAAAAATGCGACGCAAGAGATTTTTGTAAACAAACTGATGTCGCCATTCTGCTAAGAGAAAAACACCGCTTAAGATAATTATATACCAGATTGCTTTTAAAAATAAATAAATAAGACTAAACTGCTAGTCAGGTTTATTTTCAAATCGCCTCTACTTCCCCCCCACGGGAGCCCCAGTTGCTCAGTTGATAAGGCTTTCAGCTACTAATCAGAGGATTGGTGGTTCGAATCCGTGCGAGGGACTTGACATAGAAAAGTAAAAAAGTAGTGATTTTGCGATCGGAGGGTTGCCAGCTTCGCTACAAAAATACTAGAAAGTCGTCCAGAATATCCAACAAATTATACTGGCGTGTATACGGGACTGGTGCACGATACATCTGATCGGGGTCCAAAGTCCCGACGTATATTGAAGGCGTTGGGTGCCAGTTCAGGTGTTTCCTCGTCATCCGACCATGGTTCTAAAATAACGAGGTGCAAGTATGAATGTGTGTGTGAATGTGTTCCCGGGTCTTTCCTTCGAGATTGACCCCGAACCGTCGCCAATTGCCCACTGTGCAGCTCTAGTGCGACGTTATTTTAACCAAACCAAACCAACCAAACTGAAAGTAAAAACGTATTCATGTTTAAAAAAAAGTGGGAAATGAAAAGTATAAATATTGCGCTGGGTTTTTGAATTATTTGGGGGCTCGGGCCCATTGACCCAGTATAAGTTTATTCTTATAAGTAATATAAAAAGTGTAATAACTAAACCTAGGAGGCTCCGCCAACCAAATACAAAAAAAAATTGCGACGCAAGAGATTTTTGTAAACAAACTGATGTCGCCATTCTGCTAAGAGAAAAACACCGCTTAAGATAATTATATACAAGATTGCTTTTAAAAATAAATAAATAAGACTAAACTGCTAGTCAGGTTTATTTTCAAATCGCCTCTACTTCCCCCCCACGGGAGCCACAGTTGCTCAGTTGATAAGGCGTTCAGCTACTAATCAGAGGATTGGTGGTTCGAATCCGTGCGAGGGACTTGACATAGAAAAGTAAAAAAGTAGTGATCTTGCGATCGGAGGGTTGCCAGCTTCGCTACAAAAATACTAGAAAGTCATCCAAAATATCCAACACATTATACTGGCGTGTATACGGGACTGGTGCACGATACATCTGATCGGGGTGCAAAGTCCCGACGTCTATTGAAGGCGTTGGGTGCCAGTTCAGGTGTTTCCTCGTCATCTGATCATGGTTCTAAAATAACGAGGTGCAAGTATGAATGTGTGTGTGAATGTGTATGTGTTCCCGGGTCTTTCCTTCGAGATTGACCCCGAACCGTCGCCAATAGCCCACTGTGCAGCTCTAGTGCGACGTTACTTGACATAACCAAACCGAAAGTAAAAACGTATTCACGTTTAAATTAAAGTGGGAAATGAAAAGTATAAATATTGCGCTGGGTTTTCGAATTATTTGGGGGCTTGGGCCCATGGACCCAGTATAAGTTTATTCTTATGAGTAATATAAAAAGTGTAATAACTAAACCTAGGAGGCACCGCCAACCAAATACAAAACACAAAAGCGACGTAAGAGATTTTTGTAAACAAACTGAGGTTGCCATTCCGCTAAGAGAAAAACCGCGCTTTTTGATCACCGCGTAAGAGAATTATATAGGTAGATTGCTTTTTAAAAAAAAAATAAGACTAAGCTGCTAGTCAGGTTTATTTTCAAATCGCCTCTATTTCCCCCACGAAGGAGATTCTAACAAACACAAAAAAACAAACATACCAGCACAACACACACCAAACATCCCCGCCCCCTCTAAATCAAGCCCCTCTGAATCGATAAATACCCTATCTCTTAATGGAATCCCGTCGAGCCCGAATAGTTAAACACACATCGCAAATGTTGCTTGACCCTTCCCATCGGAAACCAATTTCCCTTTCCAAAGAGAACAAAAAAAGACATAAGAAAATCCGATAATTTACGTAAGATGGCTTGCTGCAGGAGGTATTCCTGCAGGTGCCTTCGCTTAATGGAGTCTTGTTTGTGTCCTCTCTGTTGCCTAGGTTACTCGAGTTGAGGACGCTTGTGTTTACGGATTGGATGCCATCCTTGGGAATGTATTGACGAGAGTTGGGTTAATATTTAAATTGTGTTTCTGGGTTGACGGGGGTCTTTTGTCCTTTGTGCAGGAGCTTGTTGGTTTGGTTTTGTTAAATAACGTCGCACTAGAGCTGCACAGTGGGCTATTGGGGACGGTTCGAGGTCAATCTCGAAGGAAAGACCCGGGAACACATACACATTCACACACACACATTCATACAGGCACCTCGTTATTTTAGAACCATGGTCAGATGACGAGGAAACACCTGAACTGGCACCCAACGCCTTCAATAGACGTCGGGACTTTGGACCCCGATCAGATGTATCGCGCACCAGTCCCGTATACACGCCAGTATAATTTGGGATATTCTGGACGACTTTCTAGTATTTTTGTAGCGAAGCTGGCAACCCTCCGATCGCAAGATCACTGCTTTTTTACTTTTCTATGTCAAGTCCATTGCACGGATTCGAAACACCAATCCTCTGATTAGTAGCTGAACGCCTTACCAACTGAGCAACTGGGGCTCTGCCCTTTTACTTTGGATGGGAAATTTAACCTTCATTCGGCGCATTTGATCTGACAGACACAGCGCGGCCTGCACTGTTATAAATAGGTACTCAAAAATAAGTGAAATGTACTCATTTTTGATTAAATTCTATGCTTATCATAGGTCCGAATACATGTTTCATTTTTGAAAAAGGATTTACTCAAAAATGAGTACAATGAGTAAAAATAACGAAAAAGAGCAGTTGCTTGCCTACATAGGCTACCTTCATAAATCACTTTCAATAAGTATCGACAATTACAACCAAGACTTATCGGGAATCGGACCCATATCCACAGGCACCGCGGTCCAGTGTCTTATCCGTTGTACTACCAGGGCAGAAGATATGTTAAAAAAGTGTGCCAAAAGAATGTGAATTAAGATAATTGAGTTGTAATAACTCAGTTTCCACTGAAGCAATCGACATCGAAAAATGTGGAAAACCATCTTCTCAACAACTATTTTAAGTTTGTCAGGTCGCTTTGTTAAGATGGCTTAAACATATTCCGATAATTGCAATATTAAACTATACTGCTCATTTTTAGGAAAGTACGGTTACTTAAATTTGAGTATGTCATCGCTCAATTACGTTCCGATTGTACTCAAAGAAAAATAAGTACGTCCATGTACTCATTTTTAAGCAAATTTTTTTTACGGTGTAGGGTTAAAAAAAACAGAACATCCGCAAAAATTAACGGCGTGTGTACGGGACAGGTGCACGATACATCTGATCGGGGTCCAAAGTCCCACGTCTATTGAAGGCGTTGGGTGCCAGTTCAGTTGTTTCTTCGTCATCTGGCCATTTTTCTAAAATAACGAGGTGAATGTATGAATGTGTATGTGATGTGTTCCCGGGTCTTTTCTTCGAGATAGACCCCGAACCGTCGCCAATAGCCCACTGTGCTGCTCTAGTGCAACGTTAATTAACAAAACCAACCAACCAACCAAAGTCCCGACGTCTGTTAAAGGCGTTGGGTGCCAGTTCAGGTGTTTCCTCGTCATCTGACCATGGTTCTAAAATAACGAGGTGTATGTATGAATGTGTATGTGTTCCCGGGTCTTTCCTTCGAGATAGACCCCGAACCGTCGCCAATAGCCCACTGTGCAGCTTTAGTGCGACGTTTATTAACCAAACCAAACCAACCTTTCAGAAAAAGACATTCCCGTAAACAAACATCTTGATTGGACAATCGAAACGAAGGGACAACAGACAAAATCCTCCGTTCAGCCGTCATTTGCCCTTTTCAGAACTTTCCCGAATCGTGACATCATGTCGGACCCGCTAAAAGCCCAAAAGCGAAAAGACCCTTTTGAGTAATGGCGTCCATCTCTTCTGGAACGGGTCCTACGTGAGAATGCACGGAAAAGAACACTCGGTTTGTGTGACAATGGGACATTGCCGTGACCAACCCGACGTCATCTTCACGTCATAATGTCCGTTGCGTGACACAGGGGGAAGGGGGGGTCTACAATCGCGAAGAACAGGAAAGAACATCGTTTTCGTTTCGTAACTTTACTAATGGCCTCTCTGCTCTACCGGCAAATGGAATCTTTTTTGTCTCTCTTTCGTATTGTTGCCACTAAAAGGGAAGCAACTCTCGTTTAAGATGAGGATTAAGGATATCGTTTTTTTTCTTCTGTATCGATTTACCTGTTGGACTGAAGTGCAATGGGCGGGTTTCATAAATATGGTATAATAGCGATATGAATTATTCTACTGATTAGGCAGATCGTTGGATTTGGCTAATGGATGAGGAGTGGCTGGTTTGGTTTGGTTTTTGTTTTGTTAATTAACGTCGCACTAGAGCTGCACAGTGGGCTATTGGCGACGGTTCGGGGTCAATCTCGAAGGAAAGACCCGGGAACACATACACATTCACACACACATTCATACATGCACCTCGTTATTTTAGAACCATGGTCAGATGACGAGGAAACACCTGAACTGGCACCCAACGCCTTCAATAGACGTCGGGACTTTGGACCCCGATCAGATTTATCGTGCACCAGTCCCGTATACACGCCAGTATAATTTGTTGGATATTCTGGACGACTTTCTAGTATTTTTGTAGCGAAGCTGGCAACCCTCCGATCACAAGATCACCACTTTTTTACTTTTCTATGTCAAGTCCATTTCACGGATTCGAACCACCAATCCTCTGATTAGTAGCTGAACGAGATGAGGATTGGCAAATTCTTTGCAATTTCGTGCGTTAAACTTGTAGAAAAAAATTAGATACGCAGTCTCATCGGATCCCCAGTTGCTCAGTTGGTAAGGCGTTCAGCTACTAATCAGAGGATTGGTGGTTCGAATCCGTGAAATGGACTTGACATAGAAAAGTAAAAAAGTAGTGATCTTGCGATCGGAGGGTTTCCAGCTTTGCTACAAAAATACTAGAAAGTCGTCCAGAATATCCAACAAATTATACTGGCGTGTATACGGGACTGGTGCACGATAAATCTGATGGGGGTTCAATGTCCTGACACCCTGTTGTGCTTGCGTCGGGTGTCAGCTCATGTGTTGTCCTCTTCATTTGACCATGGTTCTAAAATAACGAGGTGCATGTATGAATGTGTGTGTGAATGTGTATGTGTTCCCGGGTCTTTCCTTCGAGATTGACCCCGAACCGTCACCAATAGCCCACTGTGCAGCTCTAGTGCGATGTTAATTAACAAAAAAAAAACCAGTCTCATCGGGACGGCCACGGGCCACAGTGTTTAGTGCGTGCAATGTTAAAAATAGGCACTCAAAAATAAGTAAAATGAATTTATTTTTGATTACATTCAAGGCTCACCATAGCTCTGAATATTCGTCATATGACCATGGTTCTAAAATAATGAGGTGTATGCATGAATGTGTGTGTGAATGTATATGCGTTTCCGGGTCTTTCCTTTTTTCGAGATAGACCCCGAACCGTCGCCAATAACCCACTGTGCAGCTCTAGTGCGACGTTATTTAACCAAACCGAACCATAGCTCTGAATGCATAAGTTTCATTTTTTAAAAAGTCATGTACTCAAAAATGAGTACAATTAGTAAATATAAATAAAAAGAGCAGTAGCTTGAGTAGTGTAAAAACACCGATACCAAGACGAGGTGCTGTGTGGATTTTGGTGGATTTTGGCGGTGCTCTGTGGATTTTTGGCGGTGCTCTGTGGATTTTGGCGGTGCTCTGTGGAGTTTGGTGGTGCTCTGTGGATTTTGGCGGTGCTCTGTGGATTTTGGTGGATTTCTGTGGATTTTGGTGGATTTCTGTGGATTTTGGTGGATTTCTGTGGATTTTGGTGGATTTCTGTGGATTTTGGTGGATTTCTGTGGATTTTGGTGGTGCTCTGTGGATTTTGGTGGTGCTCTGTGGATTTTGGTGGATCTTGGTATCAAGCCGTGGATCTGCGAGGATCTGTGAGAGGAGTAATGAGGAGTACGAGGAGTAATGGGAGTAATTGAGGATCTGACGGAGTACCGGGCTCTAAGCTGTGGTGCTGCGAGGATCTTGTTGGATCAGGGCGGATCTCGTCTGTCAAGCCGAGGGGGCGTGGCCTAATGGAGATGACCTCACGAAGAACCAATCAGGTGTCAGTAAGTGACGTCACACGCAGGGGGCGTCGTCGGGGAACAGGTGTCGACGCAGAGTCGCCCATGGGCAAGTCGCCGATGGGCATGTCACACCGTGTCTCAACGTGTTTGTACAGGAATGGACCAATCAGAGTCTTGTTTGAAGATGACCTCATTAAGAACCAATCAGGTGTCAGTAAGTGATGTCTATGGAGTGTCATGTAACATGAAAGTTGCTTTTTTTGTTATTTTGCGTTTTTATTTGGGTATTGGTGGAAATTTGCGACGCACTGCATCTACGCATTTTTAATTATAAGCTGTGGGTTGTGACATATGTTAGGAATAGTTGGTTTTTGAAAATAATATTAGCTGTATATACAACTTCAATTTGGCGAAAGTAAATAAAATATGACAGAATTAGACTAATATTAGTTTTTAATATTTTATTTTAATATTTATTTATATTTTTTGATATTTCTTTATATTTTGATATTTATTTATATTTTTTGATATTTCTTTATATTTTGATATTTATTTGTATTTAATTTTTTTTTTTTTTACATTTATTCTTTTTATTATTTATTTATATTTTTAATATTTATTTATATTTTTATTATTTATTTATATTTTTATTATTTATTTATATTTTTATTATTTATTTATATTTTTATTATTTATTTATATTTTTATTATTTATTTATATTTTTATTATTTATTTATATTTTTATTATTTATTTATATTTCAACTTTTATATTTTATTATTCATTTATATTTTATTACTCATTTATAGTTCATATATATTTTAATATTTATTTATATTTTATATACGTATACATCTTTGCCAAAAAAAAATAACTCAGTGAGAGCAATTACGCCCCACTAGAGCTGCACAATGAACTTATGTTAAAGGGAAAGACACTAGTGTATATATTTTAACTATGGTTAGTACAAAAGAAAAGAATTTTGCAAGAATGGTTTTAGAAAAATATCTTTTATGTGACCAACTCCACCATACAATTTCGCCATATAACTCTATGAGGAATCATACTATGGGATTAAATAACATACCATTGCGTACAAGAAGGTGGACCAGATTAATTAGTAAAGCTTTTAGACATGTGTACCAAGGGTATAAAAAATGACAGTTTGGGGTTTTATGAAAATAATGCATATAAAAATATACGTTTAAATTACAATGTATTTCACGGACATTAGTCTCAATGGATGAAAAATAAGTAATTAATATGAAAGCTGATACTTTGAAAAAGAACTTTGGGGACCAAGAACCTTGTGTTACGGTTAATTAAACTTTTTTATAAAAGTAATGTGTTCTTTAAATGTTTTTCACATCATACGTAAAATTATTATTGTAAGAGGGAAAATATCATATCGTTATGACTAGAAGGAGGGATCTCACCTTGATCACAATTGGATACATTAGAATTACTTACTGTGTAGGAATATGATGTAAAAGTTACTCTATCGCACTGGTTGTGGTGCTGGGCTTGATAAGAGCATATTAGGGGTTGGTATGTAAGATAATGAATTTATTACTTGTTATAATACGTGTTAAAAAAGGGGATTTGTCTTAGATGTAGTTGTTTTAGGGGTGTTTTGTAGTTGGCTGTGTGATTGAACGCGCAGTGCAGCTACACAAAGGGAGTTATTTTAACAAGATAAAAAGGTAAAGTTACTTTTTTATCGTATCAATGGTAGGTTTTAAGGGTGATTGGAGTCTTTGCAGTTGATTGGTGGAACATTTTTTTATATGTTATTACAAATTAAAAAAATTTACAAGTACACATTTTTTTTCTTATGTCATAAAATTATACTATAATAAAACGCATGGGTATCCACCCATGAATAAACCCCAGAAATAAAGTAGCACTATACAAGGGGAATTATTAGGGCGGGTTGGTTAAATTTTCAAAGACTAAGGGGCAACAAGTTCCCATATGAGTACAGTTGAGGGTGATTGTATAGAATTTTGCGACATCAAGTATCCACAAGGGGACAATTTGAGAGGTGTATTCATAAAATTGGCGACATAAAGTACCCATAGGGAGACGTTTGTAGGCGTACACATAAAATTGGGGTGAAAGCGGGGTGTGTAGTTGTACATTAGACAAGAATAAATGTAAAATGAAAAAGTTTAAGTTTAAAATAAATTATAAAAAGAATAAATGTAAAAAAAAAAGTTAAAATACAATTTAAAAAGAAAAATGTAAAAAAAAAAGTTTAAAATGTAAAAATAAAAAAAAATAAAAAAAAAGTTTAGTGTGAAATAAAAATTATAAAGTTAAGTAAGAAAAAAAAAATTACTAAAAGTGAAAAAAAAAAAAAATTGTATAAAATAAATTTTTTTTTAAAGAAAAATTAAAAATAAAAAAAAAAGTAAAAAACAATAAATAAAAAAGTTTCAGTGTAAAAATACAATTTAAAAAGAAAATGTAAAAAATGAAAAATTTAAAAACAGAAAAATTAAAAAAAAAAAAAAAAAATGTCAAATAAAAAATATCTTAAACGTAATAAATATTAAAAAAAAGTTTAGTGTAAAATATTACTCATCATAAGCTTTTTACCCGAATCGACCCAAAGCCATATGGTGTTACGGAACGTACTAGCCCCATATAGGCACAGATGCCCGTGGTGAGTTCTGTGAATGGTCTACCCACTAATCGAACGACAAGTACCACAATTATATTAAATAATTAGCAAAAAAAAAAAAAAAGCAGGAAATACTACTATAGATATAAAAAATATTAACAAAGTATCGAAAATAGAACCAAAGGTAACTAATAAATCTGTATAGAATGAGTGTCTATAAATGTATAAGAGAAGCCAATGTATATATTTCTACTAAAATGTTGACACATACACTAAATTTTTAACAAATTAAGTCAAATATTTGCGAAATAGAGAAAATAATACATACTTTTTAAAATTGTATCAAATAGTCTATGAATAGATAAAAAAAAATATCATGACATGTATTTAAAAAAAAATTAAAATAATGGACTTACGTGTAACACATTAAGTTAAGAAATTTATACTTATCAAAGAAAGTAACGTAAGTCATATAAAAAAAAAACCTGTAGTTAAGTACAATTGTTAATTGAATATGCTACAAAATATTGTCAAATTACACCATTTTTAGTGATATGAGAAGCAAACTTGTTAAAATGTCATATATTTATCAAAAATATTATACAAAGTACGAAAAATATTGCCTATTATGTTAAAATATTATCAATAGTACATAACCAACAGATCCAAATGACCTTCTGTACTCTATGAAACATGAAAACCTACGGCGATTGACAACAATCTTGCCTCAAAAAATAAAAGCAATAGTGTGCTGCTAAGGATTAAATGTTAAGTGCACACCTATTATTGTTTATAAGTAGATGTAGATAAATAATATTGTTGAATTATTAACAAAGTGGTTTCATGTACAATAAAATGTAAAAAGAAAAAAAAAAGTCTAATAAAAAAAAAGTTTAAAAAAAAAAAATTAAAAAAGAAAAAAAGTTAAAAAGAAAAAGTCTAAGTGTAAAATATAATTTAAAAAGAAAAAAAAAGTTTAAAAATAAATAAATGTAAAAAGAAAAAAGTTTAAAAAAAAAGTAAATGCAAAAAGAAAAAAAAGTTTAAGTGTAAAATAAAATGTAAAAAGAATAAATGTAAAAATAAAAAAAAGTTTAATAAAAAAAAGTTAAAAAATAATAAAAAAAAAAATTAAGTGTAAAATACAATTTTAAAAAAATGTAAAAAGAAAAAAGTTTAATAAAAATTAATTGTAAAAAGAAAAAAGTAAAAAAAAAAAAATTAAAAGAAAAAAAAAAGTTAAAAAAGAAAGAAAAAAAGTTAAAATATAAAAAAAAATTAAAAAAGAAACAAAAAGTTTAAAAAGAAATAGTTAAAGTGTAAAATACAATTTTAAAAAAAAATGTAAAAATAAAAAATTTAAAAAAATTTAAGTGTAAAATTACATTTTAAAAGAAAATGTGAAAATAGAAAAAAAAAGTAAAAAGAAAATTGCTAAAAGTAAAAAAAAAAAAATGTGTAAAATGTTAAATAAAAAGACCTTAAGTGTAAAAAATAGAAGAAAAAAGTTTAAGTGTAAAATATTACTCATCATAAGCTTTTTACTCGGTATCCACCCAAAGTCATATAGTGTTACGGAGCGTACTAGCCCCATATAGGCGCAGATTCCCGTGGTGAGTTCTGTGAATGGTCTACCCACTAATCAAACGATAAGTACCATAATTATATTAAAATATTAGCAAAAAAGCAGAAAATACTACTATAGATATAAAAAATATTATCAAAGTATAGAAAATAGAACCAAGAATATCTAATAAATCTGTATACAATGGGTGTCTATAAATGTATTAGAGAAACCAATGTATATATTTCTACTAAAATGTTGACACATATACTAAATGTTTAACAAATTAACTCATATATTTGCGAAATAGAGAAAATGGTACATACTTTTTTTTAAAATTGTATCTATAAATGGATAAAAAAAAAATCATGACATGTATTAAAATAATGGACTTACGCGTGACAGATTAAGTTAAAAAATTTATATTTACCAAAGAAATTAACATAAGTTATTATAAAAAACTGTAATTAAGTATAATTGTTAATTGAATATGCTACAAAATATTGCCAAGTTATTCCATGGTAGTGATTTAACAACCAAACACTTTGTCTTTAAAGATTACGATAACGCAGTTTTAGAAACTAACACAGGGGAAAATGTGTATAATTATCATAAAATACTTCACATATTTGTTAAAATGTCATATAATTATCAAATATATTATACAAAGTAAAAAAAATATTACTCAATATGTTAAAATATTACCAATAGTACATGCCCAACAGATCAAAATAACCTTCAGCACTCTACGACACATGAAAACTTACGGAGATTAACAGCAATCTTGCCTCAAAAAATAAAAACAATAGTGTGCTGCTAAGGATTAAATGTCAAGTACACACCCAGTGTAGAAGATGTAGACAAATAATATTGTTGAATTATTAACAAAGTGATTTCATTAATACTAAAATAAGGTCTTTGTTACAATAATATATATATATATATATATATTTTAAAATTAAGTTATTATTAGTGAAATTTGTGTAATATTTTTAGACTGCTTTGTTCAATTTATAATATGTAGGTAGAATTTATACATAAAAAACCCCTTTGTGTAAACGTATTATCAAAAATATTTCACAAATTAAGAAGAAGAATACCTAAGGAAGGTCTTTGCACATGATTATAGTACAAAACCATGTGGATTTACATCAATTTTACCAGGAACAAGGAGGTCAGTATACGGCTATGGGTCAAATAGTCAATTTTTTAAAACCACATTCAGGCATTTGTGTTAGTAATGCCTGAATGTGGTTTTAAAAAATTGACTATTTGACCCATAGCCGTATACTGACCTCCTTGTTCCTGGTAAAATTGATGTAAATCCACATGGTTTTGTACTATAATCATGTGCAAAGACCTTCCTTAGGTATTCTTCTTCTTAATTTGTGAAATATTTTTGATAATACGTTTACACAAAGGGGTTTTTTATGTATAAATTCTACCTACATATTATAAATTGAACAAAGCAGTCTAAAAATATTACACAAATTTCACTAATAATAACTTAATTTTAAAATATATATATATATATATATATTATTGTAACAAAGACCTTATTTTAGTATTAATGAAATCACTTTGTTAATAATTCAACAATATTATTTGTCTACATCTTCTACACTGGGTGTGTACTTGACATTTAATCCTTAGCAGCACACTATTGTTTTTATTTTTTGAGGCAAGATTGCTGTTAATCTCCGTAAGTTTTCATGTGTCGTAGAGTGCTGAAGGTTATTTTGATCTGTTGGGCATGTACTATTGGTAATATTTTAACATATTGAGTAATATTTTTTTTACTTTGTATAATATATTTGATAATTATATGACATTTTAACAAATATGTGAAGTATTTTATGATAATTATACACATTTTCCCCTGTGTTAGTTTCTAAAACTGCGTTATCGTAATCTTTAAAGACAAAGTGTTTGGTTGTTAAATCACTACCATGGAATAACTTGGCAATATTTTGTAGCATATTCAATTAACAATTATACTTAATTACAGTTTTTTATAATAACTTATGTTAATTTCTTTGGTAAATATAAATTTTTTAACTTAATCTGTCACGCGTAAGTCCATTATTTTAATACATGTCATGATTTTTTTTTTATCCATTTATAGATACAATTTTAAAAAAAAGTATGTACCATTTTCTCTATTTCGCAAATATATGAGTTAATTTGTTAAACATTTAGTATATGTGTCAACATTTTAGTAGAAATATATACATTGGTTTCTCTAATACATTTATAGACACCCATTGTATACAGATTTATTAGATATTCTTGGTTCTATTTTCTATACTTTGATAATATTTTTTATATCTATAGTAGTATTTTCTGCTTTTTTGCTAATATTTTAATATAATTATGGTACTTATCGTTTGATTAGTGGGTAGACCATTCACAGAACTCACCACGGGAATCTGCGCCTATATGGGGCTAGTACGCTCCGTAACACTATATGACTTTGGGTGGATACCGAGTAAAAAGCTTATGATGAGTAATATTTTACACTTAAACTTTTTTCTTCTATTTTTTACACTTAAGGTCTTTTTATTTAACATTTTACACATTTTTTTTTTTTTACTTTTAGCAATTTTCTTTTTACTTTTTTTTTCTATTTTCACATTTTCTTTTAAAATGTAATTTTACACTTAAATTTTTTTTAATTTTTTATTTTTACATTTTTTTTTAAAATTGTATTTTACACTTTAACTATTTCTTTTTAAACTTTTTGTTTCTTTTTTAATTTTTTTTTATATTTTAACTTTTTTTCTTTCTTTTTTAACTTTTTTTTTTCTTTTAATTTTTTTTTTTTAACTTTTTTCTTTTTACAATTAATTTTTATTAAACTTTTTTCTTTTTACATTTTTTTAAAATTGTATTTTACACTTAATTTTTTTTTTTTATTATTTTTTAACTTTTTTTTATTAAACTTTTTTTTATTTTTACATTTATTCTTTTTACATTTTATTTTACACTTAAACTTTTTTTTCTTTTTGCATTTACTTTTTTTTTAAACTTTTTTCTTTTTACATTTATTTATTTTTTATCCATCCAATAAAAAAAACTTTTTTTTTCTTTTTAAATTATATTTTACACTTAGACTTTTTCTTTTTAACTTTTTTTCTTTTTTAATTTTTTTTTTTTAAACTTTTTTTTTATTAGACTTTTTTTTTTCTTTTTACATTTTATTGTACATGAAACCACTTTGTTAATAATTCAACAATATTATTTATCTACATCTACTTATAAACAATAATAGGTGTGCACTTAACATTTAATCCTTAGCAGCACACTATTGCTTTTATTTTTTGAGGCAAGATTGTTGTCAATCGCCGTAGGTTTTCATGTTTCATAGAGTACAGAAGGTCATTTGGATCTGTTGGTTATGTACTATTGATAATATTTTAACATAATAGGCAATATTTTTCGTACTTTGTATAATATTTTTGATAAATATATGACATTTTAACAAGTTTGCTTCTCATATCACTAAAAATGGTGTAATTTGACAATATTTTGTAGCATATTCAATTAACAATTGTACTTAACTACAGGTTTTTTTTTTATATGACTTACGTTACTTTCTTTGATAAGTATAAATTTCTTAACTTAATGTGTTACACGTAAGTCCATTATTTTAATTTTTTTTTAAATACATGTCATGATATTTTTTTTTTATCTATTCATAGACTATTTGATACAATTTTAAAAAGTATGTATTATTTTCTCTATTTCGCAAATATTTGACTTAATTTGTTAAAAATTTAGTGTATGTGTCAACATTTTAGTAGAAATATATACATTGGCTTCTCTTATACATTTATAGACACTCATTCTATACAGATTTATTAGTTACCTTTGGTTCTATTTTCGATACTTTGTTAATATTTTTTATATCTATAGTAGTATTTCCTGCTTTTTTTTTTTTTTTGCTAATTATTTAATATAATTGTGGTACTTGTCGTTCGATTAGTGGGTAGACCATTCACAGAACTCACCACGGGCATCTGTGCCTATATGGGGCTAGTACGTTCCGTAACACCATATGGCTTTGGGTCGATTCGGGTAAAAAGCTTATGATGAGTAATATTTTACACTAAACTTTTTTTTAATATTTATTACGTTTAAGATATTTTTTATTTGACATTTTTTTTTTTTTTTTTTAATTTTTCTGTTTTTAAATTTTTCATTTTTTACATTTTCTTTTTAAATTGTATTTTTACACTGAAACTTTTTTATTTATTGTTTTTTACTTTTTTTTTTATTTTTAATTTTTCTTTAAAAAAAAATTTATTTTATACAATTTTTTTTTTTTTTCACTTTTAGTAATTTTTTTTTTCTTACTTAACTTTATAATTTTTATTTCACACTAAACTTTTTTTTATTTTTTTTTATTTTTACATTTTAAACTTTTTTTTTTACATTTTTCTTTTTAAATTGTATTTTAACTTTTTTTTTTACATTTATTCTTTTTATAATTTATTTTAAACTTAAACTTTTTCATTTTACATTTATTCTTGTCTAATGTACAACTACACACCCCGCTTTCACCCCAATTTTATGTGTACGCCTACAAACGTCTCCCTATGGGTACTTTATGTCGCCAATTTTATGAATACACCTCTCAAATTGTCCCCTTGTGGATACTTGATGTCGCAAAATTCTATACAATCACCCTCAACTGTACTCATATGGGAACTTGTTGCCCCTTAGTCTTTGAAAATTTAACCAACCCGCCCTAATAATTCCCCTTGTATAGTGCTACTTTATTTCTGGGGTTTATTCATGGGTGGATACCCATGCGTTTTATTATAGTATAATTTTATGACATAAGAAAAAAAATGTGTACTTGTAAATTTTTTTAATTTGTAATAACATATAAAAAAATGTTCCACCAATCAACTGCAAAGACTCCAATCACCCTTAAAACCTACCATTGATACGATAAAAAAGTAACTTTACCTTTTTATCTTGTTAAAATAACTCCCTTTGTGTAGCTGCACTGCGCGTTCAATCACACAGCCAACTACAAAACACCCCTAAAACAACTACATCTAAGACAAATCCCCTTTTTTAACACGTATTATAACAAGTAATAAATTCATTATCTTACATACCAACCCCTAATATGCTCTTATCAAGCCCAGCACCACAACCAGTGCGATAGAGTAACTTTTACATCATATTCCTACACAGTAAGTAATTCTAATGTATCCAATTGTGATCAAGGTGAGATCCCTCCTTCTAGTCATAACGATATGATATTTTCCCTCTTACAATAATAATTTTACGTATGATGTGAAAAACATTTAAAGAACACATTACTTTTATAAAAAAGTTTAATTAACCGTAACACAAGGTTCTTGGTCCCCAAAGTTCTTTTTCAAAGTATCAGCTTTCATATTAATTACTTATTTTTCATCCATTGAGACTAATGTCCGTGAAATACATTGTAATTTAAACGTATATTTTTATATGCATTATTTTCATAAAACCCCAAACTGTCATTTTTTATACCCTTGGTACACATGTCTAAAAGCTTTACTAATTAATCTGGTCCACCTTCTTGTACGCAATGGTATGTTATTTAATCCCATAGTATGATTCCTCATAGAGTTATATGGCGAAATTGTATGGTGGAGTTGGTCACATAAAAGATATTTTTCTAAAACCATTCTTGCAAAATTCTTTTCTTTTGTACTAACCATAGTTAAAATATATACACTAGTGTCTTTCCCTTTAACATAAGTTCATTGTGCAGCTCTAGTGGGGCGTAATTGCTCTCACTGAGTTATTTTTTTTTGGCAAAGATGTATACGTATATAAAATATAAATAAATATTAAAATATATATGAACTATAAATGAGTAATAAAATATAAATGAATAATAAAATATAAAAGTTGAAATATAAATAAATAATAAAAATATAAATAAATAATAAAAATATAAATAAATAATAAAAATATAAATAAATAATAAAAATATAAATAAATAATAAAAATATAAATAAATAATAAAAATATAAATAAATATTAAAAATATAAATAAATAATAAAAAGAATAAATGTAAAAAAAAAAAAAATTAAATACAAATAAATATCAAAATATAAAGAAATATCAAAAAATATAAATAAATATCAAAATATAAAGAAATATCAAAAAATATAAATAAATATTAAAATAAAATATTAAAAACTAATATTAGTCTAATTCTGTCATATTTTATTTACTTTCGCCAAATTGAAGTTGTATATACAGCTAATATTATTTTCAAAAACCAACTATTCCTAACATATGTCACAACCCACAGCTTATAATTAAAAATGCGTAGATGCAGTGCGTCGCAAATTTCCACCAATACCCAAATAAAAACGCAAAATAACAAAAAAAGCAACTTTCATGTTACATGACACTCCATAGACATCACTTACTGACACCTGATTGGTTCTTAATGAGGTCATCTTCAAACAAGACTCTGATTGGTCCATTCCTGTACAAACACGTTGAGACACGGTGTGACATGCCCATCGGCGACTTGCCCATGGGCGACTCTGCGTCGACACCTGTTCCCCGACGACGCCCCCTGCGTGTGACGTCACTTACTGACACCTGATTGGTTCTTCGTGAGGTCATCTCCATTAGGCCACGCCCCCTCGGCTTGACAGACGAGATCCGCCCTGATCCAACAAGATCCTCGCAGCACCACAGCTTAGAGCCCGGTACTCCGTCAGATCCTCAATTACTCCCATTACTCCTCGTACTCCTCATTACTCCTCTCACAGATCCTCGCAGATCCACGGCTTGATACCAAGATCCACCAAAATCCACAGAGCACCACCAAAATCCACAGAGCACCACCAAAATCCACAGAGCACCACCAAAATCCACAGAAATCCACCAAAATCCACAGAAATCCACCAAAATCCACAGCAGCACCACTCAGATCCTCACAAATCCACCGAAATCCACCAAAATCCACAGAAATCCACCAAAATCCACAGAAATCCACCAAAATCCACAGAAATCCACCAAAATCCACAGAGCACCGCCAAAATCCACAGAGCACCACCAAACTCCACAGAGCACCGCCAAAATCCACAGAGCACCGCCAAAAATCCACAGAGCACCGCCAAAATCCACCAAAATCCACACAGCACCTCGTCTTGGTATCGGTGTTTTTACACTACTAGCTTGCCTAAATAGGCTGCCTTCATAAATCACATTTCATAAATATCGACAATTACAACCAAGACTTACCGAGAATCGAACCCATATCCTAAGACACCGCAGTGTAGTACTGTGTAGTACTGTAGTCTAGTAGACACCGTTGTACTACGAGGGCGACGTGAAGAAGTTATACACAGAAGAAATGTTAAAGAGACGTGCCAAAAGAATGGGAAGTAAGATAATACAGACAACTCTCGTTATCTCGAACTCGAAGCGAAGGGTATAAAAATTCGAGATATCAAAAATTCGAGTTATCGAAAATCCTATAAAAAAAGCTGTTTTGGTAAAAATAAATACTAGTATACTTACAAGACTTTATTTAACATATCTATCCAAAATAGGTTGGTGAGCATTTCTATTTTTTTCGAAATCATTTATATTTTCCAAATGCACGATTACTTGAAATGTCTCTGACGTTTTAATTTCCGGCCTCGATTCAATAAATGCACGCATAGTTTTTATGAAAGATAGAGCCTCTTACAAAGTTATCTTTGGAGGAGGTTAGCATTCTTCATTATCATTCTTCTTCTGAGAGCGATCTCTCATCAAATGTGGCTATAGAGAGTGCATTGCATTATCGTTTTGTCGCTATTATTCGCAGCGACAAATCAACACCACACGAAAGCCTAAACAAAAATGAGAAGGGGTGGAGTGTCGTCTTAATATTTTAAGTGAGTTGCTTTCTGGACGGTCGGTAATGTTCCAAGAAAGTGACTCGCACTGGACCGAAAACGCCAGCTGGCTTGAGGGACGATAAATCATTAATCTTCCTTGTTGGACTGACTCTACGTGAAAGAGGACGGGATACAGCTCAGGGAATCCAGTCTGGCGACATTGAAACAAAAGGGTGAGGCACAGGTAGGAATCCATTGTACGTATACCCTTTCAATAACGCACAATAAGAAAGAGAACCGATAAAGAAGAACGTGGCAATTACATATATGCTAAAGGTTCTTCAAAATCTGTAGTTTTGAGAGGAAAACAAAATTTTGAGTTGTGAGGAAACTTCGAGTTATCGAAAATAACGACGATAAACTTCGAATTAAAGAGATAAAATTACATTAAATAAGTAATGAAGGTGCAGGGAAATCGATTTTTTTCGAGATATCGAAAAATTCGAGTTATCGAAGTTCGAGTTATCGAGAGTCTACTGTAGAATTTTAATAACTCAATTTGCATTTAAGCTATCGACATCAAATCATGTGGAAAACCATTTTCTGAACACCTATTTTAAGTTTGTTAGGTTGCTTTGTGAAGATGGCTGGAACAGAAACCGATATTAGCAATATTAATTCGCACTGCTCATTTTTGAGAAAGTTCGATTACTTAAATTCGAGTACGACATCGTTTATTTACAATGCAATTGGACTAAAAAAAAACGAGTTTATTTTTAAGCCCCCTTTTTTACAGTGAAATCCATTCAGTTTAGCGAAATATTTAATCAGAGCATTTATCAGGAATCTTTTTTCGTCAAAAAGTGACGAAAGTATCTTCCAAAATGAGCATGTATTTGTAACAATGTGTAAAGTAATAAAATAACGCTTCACCTAAAATCCATTTGACCATCCTCCGACACAGCCCCACGCAATGTTTTGCAACACCTACCTCATTAAACGCATTTTTATACTTTTATTTCTGCATTGCGTTATAAAAATATTCTTCCTTACTAGTGTTTGAAATGCAGATCCAAAATATCGGTCTATGATCTGACCTATCAGCGTCACCTGGTCAGCGATCGCTCATTGCAGACGATCAATAAGCATTGTGTGGACACACCACTCACCCAGCAGTTTCCCTACACCCCCTCCCACTAAAAATAAGCATACCCCCCCCCCCCATCTCCATTTGCATATATTAACAGGACTACCACTATTGAGTTTGTCATGGTTCGCAGTCCACGCTAAACTCTTTCCTTGTTTATCAATCAATGTGCACGAAATGGTAGTTGCGTGTACGAACTTTAGCATTTTTTGAAAGTGTAACAGACTCGTGGTGAAAGGGTTGCGAGTTCGGGGCTAGCGGAAGATTTACAGTGGAAGGTATTGACGAAAGTTAAATCTGTGTTCTTGTGTACTCTTAATTCGTCGTGGTGTGGGATGTAGAATTTAGAGTGAGAGTATATCTTTCTTCTTTAAAGTTCTAATATTTCTTCTTTAAAGTACTCTTTCTTCTTTAAACTACTCTTTTTTCTTTAAAGAACTCTTTTTTTCTTTAAAGAACTCTTTTCTTCTTTAAAGTACTATTTCTTCTTTAAAGTACTATTTCTTCTTTAAAGTACTCTTTCTTCTTTAAAGTAGTGCTTTTCGTCTTTAAAGTAGTACTTTTCTTCTTTAAAATAGTACTTTTTTGTCTTTAAAGTAGTACTTTTTCTTCTTTAACATAGTATTCTTTCTTCCTTAAAGTAGTAATCTTTCTTCTTTAAAGTAGTATTCTTTCTTCTTTAAAATAGTATTCTTTTTCTTTAAAGTAATCTTTCTTCTTTAAAGTACTCTTTCTTCTTTAAAGTAGTGCTTTTCGTCTTTAAAGTAGTATTTTTCTTCTTTAAAACAGTACTTTTTCTTCTTTAAAGTAGTATTCTGTATTCCTTAAAATAGTTATCTGTCTTCCTTAAAGTAGCATTCTTCCTTCTATAAAGTACTCTTTCATTTTTAAAGTAGTACTTTTTCTTTTTTAAAGTACTCTTTCATCTTTAAAGTAGTACTTTTTCTTCTTTAAAGTAGTATTCTTTCTTCCTTAGAGTAGTATTCTTTCTTCTTTAAAGTACTCTTTCTTCTTTCAAGTACTCTTTCTTCTTTCAAGTACTCTTTCTTCTTTCAAGTACTCTTTCTTCTTTCAAGTACTCTTTCTTTTTTAAACAATTCTTTATTTTAAAAGTTTCTTTAATGTACTCTTTCTTTAAAATTAGTTAAATATTACAAGACAACGCACTCACGTTTTTACTTTTGAGATAGATCTCAAATCATCACCATTATCCTGTTGCACGAAATTTAATCACCGTGTGCTTATAACTACACTCCTACGCTAGTAATAATCAACTTTTCCTCCGTAGATTCAAAGTGTAGCAGTATTCTTTATATGGCGAACTTTGTACTTCCAATCTAAACTTCCACTTTTTCTGGCAATGTATGCATAACTCTATCGGTCCCTGATAACATTTAGAGAACGGCATGAGACAATCAGTGGACGCTCATCTACGATGCAATTGTACTCAAAGAAAAACGAGTATGTTCAGGGGTACTCATTTTTAAGTACCCTTTTTTACAGTGCAAAAGCCAATAATCAAAACATTGAAATAATAACTCAAACATTCCTAAACAAACAATGAAACAAGAATCATAAAATGGATTTATTTTCTACAACAATAACAAGCCCACATACGCCATTCCTATTTATTATACAATCCACGTCGTCCGAACCTTTCAACTGTATCACCCTCAATTCATTACATACCGAACAGTCATAAAACAGCACTTTTAATTACGGCGGAATCCGCCATTTTAGACCCGAGGGATCAGCCTTGGCGATGCCGCCACATAACACCTGTTGTCTTTCCGCGATCAGGAGCGCAACAGCTCAACTCCATTCTCTTAGCGCCAGACGATGTCACACCCGGTCATTAGGAATTGGGGGGGGGGGGGGGGGTGACGGAATGGGGGATCCCTTGGGATTCGAACGTTATCTGCTTTTCGCGTGTTCTTGCGTTCTATCTGACCGACTACCAAACGATAATGGGGAAGATGGGGCTGAGTTGTAGATGAGCAACGCGAATTAAAATAAAAAAGAAAAAAACGGAAGTAATTGTGTTTTGTTCTAGAATTGTTTTAGTTTTTTTGTGGTTTATAAATAAATACTTAATAACGGAAACGATTGTATAAAGATATACATTCTATTCTCGGGGACAACCTAAGTTGGGCTGAAGCGAAAGCTATGATATGTATAACTATTCAATTGATTTAGGCTTAACTTAAGTTATCCCCGAGTATAGTCAGATATTGCTGGTTCATTGTTTAGTTGTTTAACTCTTCGAGCATGAATGGACTGTAGTAGAGCGAATATGACGTTACAATCGTGAAACCAACATCTCAGACCTAATGACCTCAGAAACGTGACTTTTTTTTTCGAAATTATAAATTAAAAAATACTCGCGATTGGCTGATGAATTGGGAAATGTGTAACAGTGAAAATTTATGAATGGAATGACATAATTAACCACGTGTCTGAGGCTATACATGTTGGCCTCACTTTGATGTTAGCGAGATTATAACATTATGTTTTCTCTACTATGAAGGATCCATGCTCGAAGGTTTAACTACACATAATAAACCATTATTTTTTACCATACTTTAACTACTTAGTTTGTTAACACTAAAGCTAAAGCGGCTTGTTAAAATATAAGTTAAGTACACTGTAAAAAAGAACTTAAAAATTAGTACCTGAACATACTCGTTTTTCTTTTAGTAGAATTGCATCGTAAATGAGCGACGACGCACTCAAATTCAAGTAATCGTACTTTCTGCAAAATAAGCAGTGGGTTTTAATATTGCTAATATCAGCTTCTGTTCAACCTATTTTAGCAAAGCAACCTGACAAACTTAAAATAATTGTTCAGGTTTTCCACATTATTTGATGTCGATGGCTTAAAAGGAGTTATTACAACTCAATTACCTTACTTTCCATTCTTTTGGCACACCTTTTAAAAACTTTTTTCTGTTTATAACTTCTTCAAGTCACTCTCGGTAGTTAAACGGATAAGGCACTGGACTGAAGATCTGGGTTCGATTCTCCTTGGTTGTGATTGCTGATATTTATTGAAAGTGATTTATGAAAGCAGTCTATAGAGGCAACCAACTGCTCTTTTTATTCATTGTACTCATTTTTGAGTACATCTCTTTATCGAACATGAAACTTTTGTATTCGCAGCTATGATATGCATCGAATGTACTCAAAAATGGGTACATTTTACTTATTTTAAGTACCTATTTTTAACAATGTAATTGGGCAGAAATAATTACAGATACATGTAAAACAACCAAACAATGGCCATCACCCAACTAGTTATGGCAACCCTGTACTATTAATAAAAATAATGCAATAAAAAATTATATTTAAAAAAAGAGTTTCACCAGTATAACTTCTATAACCATAATTACGAACACCACTGGTCCATGTGACCTTCCCTAACTTCCAGGTCAATTGACGTCACTAAATATCAAAATAATACTCCTGCGATCCCATTGGCTGCTTTTGTTTGATCTTCCCAAGCTGTAGATACCAACCGCTAGAGGCGTGTAATAATGGACGTACAACTAAATCTTTCTAGTAACTGGGATCCTTTACTGTAGATGGTAAAAGAAAAGAGCAAATAAAGAGATGGGAAGGTGTGCTTGTTTGATCTAGCAGAGGAGCAGTGCGCGTTAAATCACACCCTTGTTTTCGTGTGTGTGGTTTATGTTTTAAAGGAATCAGTGGCGGCTCGTGGACTACAGCAAGTACAGCCGGGCTGAACCTAAATTTACTTGTGTATTTTAAAGCCAAAATCAGATATTTTACTAATTTTCTTAAATGAAGATTAGAATTGAAAATGAAATTTCTACGGTAGTAAACAAAATCTCCGATAAATAACAAGCCTGTTGCCGTAATGCGCAATTCAGGAGGAAAAAAAACTCTATTCGATCAAAACTGCAATCAAAAAGCGAAATTCGAAATCGGCTGCATCGTTACCATGGCAACCTCTACGTAGTGAGATCCCCCCCCCCCCCCCTACTAATGCACTGCATTTGTGGCGAAATTCAGCTCGAAATGAATTTTCTGATTTGGGCTGCACTTGGTATACTGATTGGCTCGTGCGTGAATCGCTGGGATGGGTAGGAGAACAGAGAATTTTCGAGAATCTCTCCAAACGGAAACAGTTTTCGCGATAAATTTACTGTGTGCTGTCGTTTCACTATTTAAGCCAATATTAAAATTGACCGATTCGCATGTTTAACAGAAAGTAGGGTTAGTTTAATTTCCCAAAAATAAGTGTTTTCTATTTTTTCGCATGTTATCATTTCGTAAAAATTGAAGTAAACTTTGATATGAGTAGTAAATAATACATAATTTCCGTTCCTGTATGGCGGTGGAAAATAGGGGGGGGGGGGGGGGGGCATAAAATAATCTGGAAAACCTTCTTCAGAACATCTATTTTAAGTTTGTCAGGTTTCTTTGTTAAGAGGGTTTGAACAGAAACTGAGATTAGCAATATTAAATCACACTGCTCATTTTTGCGAAAGTACGATTTTCTTAAATTTGAGTATGTCATCGCTCATCGACGATGCAATTGTACTAAAAAAACGAGTACGTTCATGTACTCATTTTAAGCACTTTTTTTATTACAATATGTTTAAAAATGTTAGAAATGTCTTTAAAATCAGCAACATGGTGGATATAAGGATAGAAATGTCATTCTAAAGCTTTTAATGTGATTCATTTGGACAGTACAATTCCGTCACAAATAGCACGATTCACGTACGTTTGCTTTCGTTCGATATGCAATCGGCTTTTGATGTGTTTGATATCTTGAAATAAAGCAAAGAAAATCAGAGCGTGGATGAAGGCCCTCGACGTCAGACGCAAGTTTATTTTCATGCCTTTGGAGACGTTTGCGTTGGCGACCATTCCATATTTCTCTCTAATATGGTGAAATGACGGAAACCTTGATGAACGTGCCCCCAACACATTAACGCGCCGTCCCAAAAGACGCGTTTTAATTGTCTATAATAATAAAAGAAAATGCTCTAAATGCTATAAATTCTAATAATAAAAGAAAGTGTATATCTGTGGATCGCAAAACACTTACTTCCTCCAAAATTTATATATAAGTACTCTTTATCTTGAAGATGGGCACCTGATGGTTTATTTAAAAACGATTTTTTTTAAAATTTTGCAACCTCAAATCATGTAAAAAAATTGTAGGTACAGACCGCACTGAACTTCAAGGTTTAGTTCGTGAATAACCTTGGGGCAAAGGGCAAAAGGGGGAGAGAATAAATGGCTAACCTGGTAGACGCGGCCCACCTCCCTCTAAAGAAAGGTAGGTCATTTATCCATACAGAGGTTTGAGTTATAAGGTGAAAGCGATATTGCAGCCAAAGACGACATCCCCCCTCTCCACATGGTATAAAAGTCAGAGGTAGTAATTTGCTAATAATCAGCCTGCTCGAAACGTTTCACCTTCCCCTACACGATGGTATGTCATTTATTCCTATAGTCTGATTCCACGTACAGTTATCAGAAATTACTGAGAGTCGTTTTCTAGTATACCATTCCTTGCGAGTAGGTACTCCATATCAATTTTATAGACATATACACTTCTAAATATAATTTCGCATTATACTTTAAAAGCAGAAAATGTATTTGAGGCACAAAACTTCACTTTTTCATCGCCAACAAACCCACCCAACCTCCGCCAACCCAATCGCCACGAGTCAGATGCGTTGCCTGGCAACCAATCTAACAAATTCGGCCATCTGTATGTCTGTAGCCTAATCAGAGTGGCACAATAGGCCACTACAAAAAAAGTAGGGGGGGGGGGGATCCATTAATGGGGGTCACCCTTCCAGACGATTAATGAATAGGGGGTGTTCCCCCCCCCCCTAACTCCACCCCTCTTTCACTTTTTTATATCTCTTTGCAGATAGTTTCGCCTTGCTTTTAGTGATTTACCCAGGTGGGTTTAATAACGTGGGGAGAGATTTTAACTCTATGTACTCTCTTTGCTAAGTGGGTCTAAATGGTCATTTTGGCCTGAATAGGTATTAATAGGGTGCCTGTAGGGTTTCTATTATATGAAAGCTGTTGCGCAGTTGTTAGGCTGGGGGTTGGGTATTGCTGTTGAATTTTTTTTTAAAGGGCCTATATTGTTTAAAATGGCAGTTTCATTGTAGATTATTATGCTATGAGTGAAAATTGTATGTCTGTTATTTCTTTAAACCGAGGTTTAAAAAATGAGGCTTCATTCATACAAAATTGTAAAGATTTTATAAACATACACAGAAACATTGAAAATATACTGTTAAAAATAGGTAGGCAAAAATAAGTAAAATCTACTTATTTTTGAGTACATTCGATGCATATCATGGCTCCAAATACATAAGTTTCATTTTTAAAATAGGCATGTACTAAAAAATTTTAAAAAATGAATAAAAAGAGAAGATGCTTGCCTACGTATTCTTCCTTAATAAATCACTTTCAATAAATATCGACAATTACAACCAAAACTTACAAGGAATCGAACCCAGATCCTCAGGCACCGTATTCCAGTGCCTTATCCGTTGTACTACCAGGGCGACGTGGAGCAATTATACGACGTGGAGCGTGGACGTTATAAATAGAAGACTTGTTTAACAGGTGGGCCAAAAGAATGGGAAGTAAGATAATTGAGTTGTAATAACTCAGTTTCCATTTAAACAATCGACATCAAATAATGTGGAAAACCATTTTCTAAAAACCTATTTTAAGTTTGTCAGGTCGCTTTCTTAAGATGGCTTGAACAGAAGCCGATATTACCAATATTAAATCATACCGCTTATTTGGTACGAAAGTACGGATGCTTATATTTGAGTGCATCGTCGCTCTATTACGATGTAATGGTATTCAAAGGTCTCCGTGGCCGAGCGGTTAAAGGCGTCAGCTGGGAATCCGAAGATTCGTGGTTCGATGCCAGGTGATGGACTTGACAAAGAAAAGTAAAAATTAGTTATCTTGTGATCGGAGGGTTGCCAGCTTCGCTACAAAATACTAGAAAAGTCGTCCAGAACATCCGCAAAAATTAACGAAATGTATACGGGACTGGTACACGATACATCTGATCGGGGTCCAAAGTCCCGACGTCTATTGAAGGCGTTGGGTGCCAGTTCAGGAGTTTCCTCGACATCTGACCATGGTTCTAAAATAACGAGGTGCATGTATGAATGTATGTGTGAATGTGTATGTGTTCCCGGGTTTTTCCTGCGAGATAGACTCCGAATCGTCGCCAATAGCCCACTGTGCAGCTCTAGTGCGACGTTAATTAACCAAACCAAACCAAGCACTTGTATTCAAAGAAAAACGAGTTGTTTGAGGTACTCCTTTTTAAGTACCTTTATTTTACGTGTGAGTATTTTTATGAGTTTAAAAACTGGATGTATATTGACGAAAAAACTGGACGTGATTTTACGTCCATCAGTGTCAGAGGGTTAAAAATAGTTAATTTTCGAAATTTCATATCATCCAATACCTCAACTGATATCGAAATCCCAAAACATACCATCCATTTATCGAGGTATTTTCTACACTTTAAAATTCTCGCAGTTTCTCGTAAATTGTTACACGTTTCCTGTGTCAATTCATGCCGCATGGAGGTTAAAAATTTTACTGGTATCTTCCAAATACCGAAAGCTGTGCAACTAAATTTTAACCTTGAATTTATAATTTATCTTTTGCACCTGCGTACAAATGCAGATCGCCAGCGCGAACGCTGCGTTAAGTGAGAAACAAATCTTGCGACAGACTGTTTCAAGGTTCTAAATTAATGCCGCATTGTAACGAAACTGGATGACAGAATTTAAATATTTATGAATGTGGAGGAGATAACCATTTGTATTCCTTGCAAAAAAATTTTGGGATTGTGGGATTGCATTTGTGGGATTCCTTTGCAAAAAATATGTTCTAATGCATTTTTTTAATTGACATAAACGTCAAATTCATCTATCAGCATCTGTTGGCTGGTTTTTAATGAAACTTAAAAATAGTAATTCAGAAGAAGGTTTTGAAATTATTTTATGTTAATATGTTAAAGAAGAACTAAATAAGAAGAACTTAATATGTTAAAGAAGTGGGGGAGCGCGGCACCCCCCTCAATAAACTGGCAACCTTAAAAGTTGGGAATTTCAAATTTTAAAAATTCATCCCAGAGCTGGGAAATGCCTGAATGTATGCCTGAAGAAAACTAATTTTATTAGCAAATTAAAGCGAGGGAAGATTAGAAATTACCCAACTTGTAAGATTAAACTTAAAATAGACCTCAGAACAGACACTGCATTGGAACATGCGTGCAGCAAATCGATATTTCTGAGAGAACTGTTTAATATTACCTATATAAAAAAAAGATGAAATGTATCGTTGGAACTGGGAATTTTTAGTACTGTTGAGTTGGGAAATTCGAATCAGTAAGTTTGGTTAAATAACGTCGCACTAGAGCTGCACATTCGGATATTGGCGACGGTTTGGGGCTTATTTCGAAGGAAAGACCAGGGGGAACAATGTCTTTAAGACATATTTTTTAACCATGGCCAGATAACGGACAACACCTGAACTGGCACTCGACGCCGTTAAATTGGAAATTTCGAATCGCTAAGTTGAGAAGTTCGAATCGTTAAGTTGGGAATTTCGAATCGTTAAGTTGGGAATTTCGAATCGTTAAGTTGGGAAGTTCGAATCGTTAAGTTGGGAAGTTCGAATCGTAAAGTTGGTAAGTTCGAATCGTTAAGTTGGGAAGTTCGAATCGCAAAGTTGGGAATTTCGAATCGTAAACTTGGGAAGTTCGAATCGTTAAGTTGGGAAGTTCGAATCGTAAACTTGGGAAGTTCGATTCGTTAAGTTGGGAAGTTCGAATCGTAAACTTGGGAAGTTCGATTCGTTAAGTTGGGAAGTTCGAATCGCAAAGTTGGGAATTTCGAATTGTAAAGTTGGGAAGTTCGAATCGTTAAGTTGGGAATTTCGAATCGTTAAGTTGGGAAGTTCGAATCGTTAAGTTGGGAATTTCGAATCGTTATGTTGGTAAGTTCGAATCGTAAAGTTGGGAAGTTCGAATCGCAAAGTTGGGAATTTCGAATCGTTAAGTTGGGAATTTCGAATCGTTAAGTTGGTAAGTTCGAATCGTAAAGTTGGGAAGTTCGAATCGCAAAGTTGGGAATTTCGAATCGTTAAGTTGGGAATTTCGAATCGTTAAGTTGGGAAGTTCGAATCGTAAACTTGGGAAGTTCGAATCGTTAAGTTGGGAAGTTCGAATCGCAAAGTTGGGAATTTCGAATTGTAAAGTTGGGAAGTTCGAATCGCAAAGTTGGGAATTTCGAATCGTAAACTTGGGAAGTTCGAATCGTTAAGTTGGGAAGTTCGAATCGTAAACTTGGGAAGTTCGATTCGTTAAGTTGGGAAGTTCGAATCGCAAAGTTGGGAATTTCGAATTGTAAAGTTGGGAAGTTCGAATCGTTAAGTTGGGAATTTCGAATCGTTAAGTTGGGAAGTTCGAATCGTTAAGTTGGGAATTTCGAATCGTTATGTTGGTAAGTTCGAATCGTAAAGTTGGGAAGTTCGAATCGCAAAGTTGGGAATTTCGAATCGTTAAGTTGGGAATTTCGAATCGTTAAGTTGGTAAGTTCGAATCGTAAAGTTGGGAAGTTCGAATCGTAAAGTTGGGAAGTTCGAATCGCAAAGTTTGGAATTTCGAATCGTTAAGTTGGGAAGTTCGAATCGTAAAGTTGGTAAGTTCGAATCGTTAAGTTGGGAAGTTCGAATCGCAAAGTTGGGAATTTCGAATCGTAAACTTGGGAAGTTCGAATCGTTAAGTTGGGAAGTTCGAATCGTAAACTTGGGAAGTTCGAATCGTTAAGTTGGGAAGTTCGAATCGCAAAGTTGGGAATTTCGAATTGTAAAGTTGGGAAGTTCGAATCGTTAAGTTGGGAATTTCGAATCGCTAAGTTGGGAAGTTCGAATCGTTAAGTTGGGAAGTTCGATTCGTTAAGTTGGGAAGTTCGAATCGTTAAGTTGGGAAGTTCGATTCGTTAAGTTGGGAAGTTCGAATCGTTAAGTTGGGAAGTTCGAATCGTAAACTTGGGAAGTGTTCGAATCGTAAAGTTGAGAATATCGAATCGTTAAGTTAGGAAATTTCTTGTTTCCAACCCCCCTACCCCCCCCCCCCCCCAAATTAAAAACTGAAAGCAATGAAAGTGTGACGGCACTAAAATCAATATTATTGTATTATCAATCGTTAAGTTTTGGCAGTTTTTCGCTATTTACTCAAAAATTATTTCCATGCACATAACTGCTTTTGCATCTGGGTTACTCGCTTATGCATATTTAATTTTGATGTGCAATTTTTTTTTACTCCCAGGAAAATAACGAGTATACTTTTTATAGCGTTAATTAAAGCCCTATAAAACGCACACCCATATCTCAGTACGACATTTCTAAATCGAAAACTGTGCCGCAATTTTCAAAAACCCTACAGAAAAGCAATTAATCTATCTACAAAACGCAAGAACACTTACCGCACTAATCTCAGATATCTGAATCTGTTATTTGCGAACAGAAACACCACTTATATTCAAAAAAAGTAAACATCTCACGGTACCAATATTGGAATATCGGAAAACAAAATACCAAAAAGAAGTGTCTGTCGTTATTTTCCGTTCAAACAACAGCACAATCCATTTCTGCCAGACACGAAAAAAGAAGAAAAAAATCGCCCCATCGATTCCAAATACCACAAAAATGCGTGTTTTGGCACTGAATGGTTGCAAAAACTCCGCATACATAATTTAGTTGGTTCATTACGTGATCGCATGCCAATAGATGCAGAAACGGAACCCACTACGGTCTCGCAGGAAACCAATAGGGATTGCAGTTTAGGGTTACATAATTGTACACTTTGGCGCGATTTGAAAAGTTGTTTTGTTGATTTTTCATGCTTTGGGCTTTTGTTCACTTCAACAAACCAGTGGCGTACGCAAAGGGGAGGGGGAGTCAGTCCGTTGATCTGTAAAAAAATATTTTTATATACATAGTATTTTTTTTATAAGTTTGTTTTGTTTTGTTAATTAACGTCGCACTAGAACTGCATAGTGGGCTATTGGCAACGGTTCAGGGCCTATCTGGAAGGAAAGACTCGGGAACGATGCCTCGTATTTTTGAACCATGGTGAGATGAGGAGGAAACACTTGAACTGGCACCCAACGCCGTCAAAAGACTTCGGGACTTTGGACCCCGATCAGATTGATCGTGCACCAGTCCCGTATACAAGCCGATAATTTTTGTGGATGTTCTGGACGACATTCCTAGTATTTTGTAGCGAAGCTGTCAACCCTCCGATCACAAGATCACTATTCTTTTTATATAAGAGAATTATGCTAAAGTCTTCTATGATAAATTTGTTTCCATATTATTTGTTTTAAAATAAAAAAAATTCTGCTTATTCTGGGGATACCGGTTAAAAAGCCAAAGACGCAGAGATACTCCTACATAATTGCTGGTTAAGTTAGAAATGCTGCCAAGTCGCAGGACTGCCAAAAAGGTGTTGCCATCGGGAGAGAAAGTTTCGATTCTCACGGATTCTAGTGACCATATATGGACATGAAACCGGGGTTTTGAAGACATAACTTAAAAGAATGGAATGTACAAATGTGTGGGGATAGATACGATGTTGAATACTATATAGTAAATGTATAAGATTATTATTGAAAAAGAGAAGATTCTTAAGAAAGGACCAGGAAATAAGATTCGAAAGAAGCGTGCAACGTCTTTAAAATCGTGTCCGGAGAGGAGTGGAAATAAAACGATGAAAAAAAGCGTATCGTAATAAAGAAACGCTCCCTTAGAACTTTTCTACTATGTTCATAACATAAAATAAAATAATTATTTGCCAATTACGCCAAAATAGCGCTAAATGCAAAAATAAAGTAGGTGTATTAAATGCGTTTTAACGCCAATCTACGCAATGTAAATGCATACTGTTGTGGGATCTGTTGTTATACATGGGTAATCGTTGTAAAGTGTCGTGCTTTTGAGATCTATCGCTGTTAATGGTGCACTCAAATACCTGGAGAAGTTTTGGCGTTATTTTTTTTTATTTAAAAGGACTTTTTTGTTGGCATTGTTGCGGTCAATCATCTACATTGAAATGCACTTTGCAGTTGCCTGTTTGGAGGCGTTGGACACCGGGCTGTTTAGTCGATTGCCCTTTTGTGGAGTTATTTTTTTTTTGTGTTTGTAGTCTTGATGTGGGGTTTGGTTGGTTTGATTAATTAACATCGCACTAGAGCTGCACAGCGGGCTATCGGTGACGGTTCGGGGCCTATCTCGAAGGAAAGACCCGGGAACGATGCCTCGTATTTATGAACCATGGTCAGATGACGAATCTTGATGTGGGGAAAGGGCGGTAGATACATGTACGATGTTATTTCCATTTAATAACTAGTATATCCAGTCAGGCCCGTTGCACCAAGGGGGTTTAGGTGGGAACTTGGCACATACCAATAATCTGGTTTGGTTGGTTTGATTAACTAATTAATTAGCGTCGAACTAGAGCTGCACAGTGGGCTATTGACGACGGTTCGGGGCCTATCTCTAAGGAAATTAATTATTTAATTTAATAATTGAGTCTGTTTAAATCGAGGTTATGATTAATTTACTATATATTCGATGATATAAAATGTTTTCTATAGCAGCGTTTCTCAACCTTTCAGAATTCGCGGCCCAGTTTTCAATCATAATTTTCATCGGGCCCCCCGCTTACAATAAAATGTATACAACAATAATGTATATTGAATGGTTTGGATTCTGTTTTCAAATTATTTTTAACTAACTGCCAAAACAAGAGTAAAAGCGAGCCAACGTTGGCGAGAAACCACATCTGGCATTTTGCCAAGCGGGCGGTGAACAGATAAGCGAATGAAAGCGGGGAAAATTTAAATATTATATTTGAAATGAAAGCCAAACAGGGAGATAACGTTAAAAGAATATGAAAGTAGAAAAATTCGTTAATGACAGTTAACTTAGTCGGGGTGAGCTAAATTTAGAAACTGGGAATACATTTTTTCGAATAATAAAAGAAATAAAACAGAAGCACGACTAAACAAAAGAAAAAAAATAAGTAATATTTGTGGAAGGGAATCCACACGACCGATGCCGTCTTGAGCATGCGCAGAGCAAATGTTTTCTCATAGGAAGAAGGAAAATGTTCGATAACACAAGTTTCAATTCCAGCCAGTCTCATTCGAGTCGATCCTTCTATCGCTATCGAATCTATCGTGAATGTGTACGTTATATGTGTTTACGTGTGAATTGCAATTCACCTTATTAAATATTCACGGCAGCATATGTATGCAGACTCATAGATAAATTTTTACGCGGAAGTAAGCGAGCATTAGACGATAGTCAAGCATCAACAAGTACACAGACGAGGGTGGTTCCGAAAATAAAATCAAGAAAATATTCTCAAGAATACTAAAATTTTGGGTTTACCAGTACTGAAGTAAATGAAGAAGAAATGCCCTTGTGTATCATGTGCTCAAAAATATTGACCGCAGACAGCATGAAACCTAATAAACTTAAACGACATTTGGAAACGCTTCATAGTGAGTACGTCAAAAAAAACCAGAGAAATCTTCGAATTAAAATCCTATAAAAAACACAAATCATTTTTTAAAGAAACTTTGTCTGTGAATAAAAAAGCTTTAATTACAACTTACAAAGTTTCATACAAAATAGCCAGATGTAAAAAACCTCACACCATTGGTGAAGAACTTATTTTGCCAGCAGCAATTGAGATTGTAGAAACTATGTTTGGAGATAATTTTTCAAAACAATTCCAGTCCATACCTCTTTCAAATGATACGGTTGCTCGTCTAATTGGTGATATAGCTGAATATGCACAGTTTCAGCTTTTTTGCGTGACAAATTGTTTTCACAGCTTGATGAAGCAACATATAGTAATAAAGATGCTCATTTAATTGCCTATGTTCGATTTTGTGATAATATGCCAGTAGTAGAAGAACTACTTTTCTCCAAACCAATAGAACTCAAAACAACAGCGCTCGCATTATTTGCTATTTTAAATGATTTTATGAACGAGGCAAACATAGAATGGAAAAATTGCGTCCGAATATGCACCGATGGTGCTCGTTCAATGTCCGGAAGATTCCAAAGTGTACAAGCACTTGTAAAACAAAAATCGCTTCAGTGAGTCTGGACACATTGCATGATCCACAGAGAAGCTTTGGCTTCGAAAGAAATGAGTCCTGGTCTGAATATTGTGTTAACTACGGTTGTAATTGTAGTAAATTATATAAAAATGAGACCCCTGAAATTGAGAATCTTTTCCCCACTTTGTAAAGACATGGGTTCAGTACATTCAGCGTTACAATTATATTGCAAGGTAAGATTTTTTACGTGGGAAATTTTTGCAACGTGTTTATGAATTAAGAGAAGAATTTGCCATTTTCCTAGAAGAAGAAAACAGACCGGAAGCCAAGAATTTTCGCGATGATTTATTTGTGATGAAATTGAGCTACTTGGTCGACATATTCGAGAAATTAAATAACTTGAATCTTCAACTCCAAGGGGGAGCAAATACACGTATGTTGGATACGAGTGATAAAGTTAATGCTTTTTGTAGAAAATTGGAATTGTGGAGCAGAAGTTTAAAGCAAAAAAACCTAACAATGTTTGCAAATGTGGATGATTGTACTTAAACTTACAAGGCCGAAGAAGAACATGTAAAAGTTGTTTTTGTAACCATTGCTGGCGAAGAAATTTAAAAAGTATTTTCATGCTGACGACAAACTGATAGCAAGTTACGAGTTGGTTAGGGATCCATTTCATAAGACTCCCGAAGACTCTCAATTGATGAGGAAGAAACATTCATAGACTTCACGACAAGTGGCGAAACCAAAAGACAATTTAGTAATAAATCACTATTTGAATTTTTGGCAGGAGTAGAGGATAATTTTTCTCCACTAAAAACAAGGGCATTTCGCATTCTATTACCATTTTCAACATCCTACCTTTGTGAAACTGGATTTTCTGCTGTGATTTTTTGAAGTCAAAATATAGATCTCGGCTAAATATAGAAACGGAACTGAGAATGGCTATTTCTAATACATATTAAGCCTCCCTTCGAAAAAAGCCTCCCTCTGCAAGACAGGCCCAAGGAAGTCGCTAATAATTATTAAATTTGTTTTTAATTTAGTATATTTTGATTAAGTAAGTTTTGATTTAGTAAGTTGTTTTACTTTATTTGTTAAATATGTCGAAATGTATTTTGTTTTCTATGTGTATGTGTGCTTTCCTTTCAGTCAGTTAATCAATTTTTTTAAATAATATTTTCTCTTTGATATTCTCGCGCCTCCCCTCTAGTGTGCTCGCGCTCCCCTAGGGGGCCGCGCCCCACAGGTTGAGAATCGCTGTTCTATAGAATATTAACACTTGGGGACTGATCCTTCATTGCTTAAAATAGGTATTCGAAAATAAGTAAAATGTACTCATTTTTGAATACATTCGATGCTTATCATGGCTCCGAATACATAAGTTTCAATTTTGAAAAAGACACGTACTCAAAAATAAGCACAATGAATAAAAATAGCAGATGCTAGCCTACATAGGCTGCCTTCGTAAATAAATTTCAATAAATATCGACAATTACAACCAAGACATACCGGGAACCGAACCCAATCTGCAGGCACCGACGTTGAAAGCCTTATCCGTTATGCTACCAGTGAAGAAGTCACAAACAGAAGTAATGTTTTGAAAAGGTGTGCCAAAGAATGGGAAGTAAGATAATTGAATTGTAATAACTCAGAGTTCATTTAAGCAATCGACATCAAATAATGTGGAAAACCATCTTCTGAACAGCTATTTTAAGTTTGCCAGGTCGCTTTGTTAAGATGGCTTAAACAGAAACTGAGATTAGCAATATTTACCCACACTGCTCATTTTTGAGAAAGTACAAGTACTTCAATTTGAGTACTTCATCGTTCATTTACGATGCAATTGTACTAAAAAAAACCGAGTACGTTCATGCACTCATTTTTAAGCACCTTTTTTTTACATTGTGAATATATCAAATATATCGATATATTAGAAATATTGATAAATCGGAAATATCGATTAATTGGAAAATATCGATTTCTTGAGGCGATTAATCGCAATTTCCCAAGCCTACTAATCACAGAAAATACGAGATATTTTTCGAAGAAATATGTACCATTCTGAAGACGTCCACTGATCTTTCACTGTAACTTCTGGATCGGGCAAGACATTTTGTTGACTTGAAGTCGATATGGAGGCCGCCATGATGTGCCCCACTTTTCTTGATACCGCAATATTTCGTATATTTTTCATGTTGAAATACGCCGACATATATTGCTTTTGACTAAGTTTTTTTATTTTCTTTTTAAACCCATTTTAAATGCAATCTGCAATTAAAATAGGAAGTCATTTGCAAGTCAAAGTAGAAGTAGTTAAAAAGCAAGAGCAAAAACTATTTGTTTAGCAATATAAAAATTCATTCAATAAGAAGAAAATATAATATTTAATTACATTTAATATTTCTACAATGCTATGGTAATAAAAAACACCACTAAATCACTTTAAAAAAATGTTGGGGCACAGCATGGCAGCTTTCAATTGGCTTCAACGCGCCCATAGACGAAACAAGGTTTGAGCCTTCCAGCAGTTACAGTTAGAGTTCAGTGAAGACATCTCCACCAGGAAGATCATGTTTCCGGAAAAGCGTTGTTTTTGCAAATGTCCTTCAATTAATTCAACGGCGCAAATGAACATTTTGTTGAATCAGCCGATCCGGAATATCTTAACGAGACTCATTTGAATTCTTTTGATCCTTGGTATTCATCCCAATTACATATCAAGCTTAGAAAAGACGCAGTTGTATTTAACACGTGTTATATAATTCATTCTACAACCGCTAAAACGTAAAACCAGGATTCGAAATCAGCGGTCGTTAATTGTATTTTTAACCTAAAAATTTCAGTTTAAAGACGGCATTTTCACATCTATTCGTAGAGGCCACCGTGGCCGAGCGGTTAAGGCATTCAGCTACTAATCCGAGGATTGGTGGTTCGAATCCGCGCGATGGACTTGACAACCAATTTATTCAGCTGTCCAGCCCTGGGGCATTCAGCGACGATGTCGGCCGGGGATGACTTGTCGGTCGCCGCGAAAGCAACCCTGCTCAGTTTCAATTAAATTATTAATATCAATGTTTAATTTATTTGCTATTTAGACTCTGACTGGAGATTCGCTAGATAAACCAATTTCACTTTCCTTTACTTTACTTTATTGAGATTGCCAAATTGTTACATTATATTTAATAGTTTCCAATTTTACATACTTCACCACCATAGGTGGTGGATATACTACAATATATATTTATTTATTGGAAACAAAGATAAAAGATCAACAATAACAGACTCAACAATGTCTATATAACTCAACAATTCGGCACTCTGACTAGAAGACCTAATTAATTTTATTTTATTTAATACAACAATAGACTCAGCTCGCATGTTGAGCTGTTACATGCTACTACCATCTCGGCAGGCAAACACAAACAATAAACAATGGGTAAATTAATAAAAACTTGGTGCCAGGGGCGAACTAGCTTCTTTACGTTGATTCTTCCGATTCGTTGCTTCTCTGCTACGAATACTCGATCTTCCTCTTGAGTTTCTCTATCTCCTTCTCGAAGTCTTTGCATCTCCGGTCGAAGCAGGAATGGTCCGTTGCCACTGTTGAACCCTTTCTTCTGTTGTTTGCTTCGCATCTAAAGCATTTCGGCGCTGTGTTACAGGCTGCTGTCTTGTCCGCATGTGCTTCTTTTCCGCATGCGCGACATCTTTCTTTTTCGTTTTTACAGTATTTAGCTATATGTCCGAATATACCGCATTTGTAACAAATAGTGGGATTTAAATATTCTTTACAGTTGTAATTACTCCAGCGTATTTTTATTTTCTTTCTTTCCATTATTTTATTGAAAGCTTTAGGTGTCGAAATTAACAGATAATTGAAGTTGTTGTTTCTGTTCTTCATTTTCCCTAAATATTCTATTTCGTCTTGTTCTATTTCATCATTAGCTGCTACAATTTTGTTTATAAGTTTATCCTTATCGAACTCCTCCTCCACGTCGTATATAATCAAGGTGGGCGACCTTTTTGTGGGCTTTCTCATTGAGTACGTTGCTTTCATCTGCGGTTTACTCTCTATTTTGTCAATTATAGTGTCTATATCCTCTTGTGTTTCTGCTTCGATGAGTATTCCACCTCCGCTTATATTTCTCCCGTTGTTGACTTTCGATGCTGCACTACCCAGATTTATTTTTCTCTGAATATCTATTTTCGTTATTTTTGAGCTTATACCCTCTTCAATTGGGTGTATAGTCAACAAGTGTGCAGCTTTTGGTTTCGCTTTTCGCTTGTCCGCAACTTGTGCGTAGGTTTTCTTAATTGTTGGGTTTACTACTTTGGCTTTTTCCCTGTTGCAAATGATGTAACCTTTATACTTATTAATCGCATTTTGTTGATCATTTATTATTTTTATCAATTCTGCTACATGTTTAATGATCGTGCCCTTGTACCCCTTAGGGGTAGTTTGCAATGTTTCTATTATTTGGGACTGATTTTTCATTGCATTACTAAAGTCATCACCATTTGCAACTTCCTTTCCATGTATGGATACATTTTCATCTTCGGATTCCGTTTCACTTTCAGTCTGCTCCACTCTCAGGTCTACCGTTTCTATACCTCTATTCTTGTCTACCCAGATTTCGTTTCTTTCATCGTCTATTTCGTCTGCTTCACTTTCGCTACTTGAACCATTATTTCTTTTATTGTTTTCTTTAAGGAGGAGTTCTTTTTGTATTCGCTCTCTCTCCTTTCTTTCATAACTACTGTCATTAATTTCTTTATAGAGCTTTTGAGTCTGCTTTCTCACTTCCATCATTTCCCTTTCTAGTTTATCCTTCGCTGCGGTATCCCTTTTCCGCATCTCCATTTGTCTTGCTGCCTCAGCCTGTCTTGCCGCTTCGTGCGATGTCTTGACCGGAGTTCTATGCATGTTTGAGTCAGATTAGTTTTACCTCTTATTATTATACTGTCCTCTCTGCCACCCGTAGGTGTTGCCCAGCCGGGACCACTCGGAGGTGGGACAGTTGGCCAACGCGATTTTATTATTCAAATAACGCTAAGTCCAAAAAAGGAGAACCACGTATGAAAAAGAAAAAAAGAAAAAATCCCTCTGAGCAAAGCAACTCAGTTGGGATTTCTCTCAAGCACGAAAATTTTCTACAGCCAGTCCGGAATGATTCTAATATTTGCTAAGATTGGGCCCCCGGCCAAGGGAAAGACCCGGGAACGATGTTTCGTATTTTTGAACCATGGTCAGATGACGAGACAATACCTGAGCGGGCACCCGATGCAACCTCAATAGCCGTCAGGACATTGGATCCCCGATCAGATTGACGATCCTGTGCGACGGACATGACAAGGAAAAGTAAAAAAGTAGTGATATTGTGATCGGAGGGTTGCCAGCTTCGTTACAAAATACTAGAAAAAGTGTCTGTTTTAAAAAGGTTGGTTTGGTAAATAAACGTCGCAGTAAAGCTGCACAGTGGGCTATTGGCGACGGTTCGGGGTCTATCTCGAAGGAAAGACCCGGGACCACTTGCACATTCACTTCGTTATTTTAGAACCACGGTCAGATGACAAGGAAACACCTGAACTGGCACCCAACGCCTTCAATAGACGTCGGGACCTTGGACCCCGATCAGATGTAGCGTACACCAGTCCGGTATACACGCCGTTAATTTTCAATTGCCGCGGACGAAATCAAGTAGACGGATTGGATGCGATTCCCGGCAAGTCCTGTTTGTAATTGTTGAAAGTGATTTATGAAGGCAGCATATGTAGGCAAGCAACTGCTTTTTTTACTCATTTTTGAGTTCATCTCTTTCAAAAATGAAACTGATGCATTCGGAGCTAAGACAAGCATCGAAAGTAATCAAAAATGAGTACATTTGACTTATTTTTAACAGTGTGAGATCGGAACACGGGCTGGTCAGAAATTGCCGAATAATTTGCAATTGACAATCTTACTTTTTACAGCAAGTTATTTAATTTGAAAAAGAGCAGTCCACAGATCAATAGCATAAAATTTTTTAATTATCTATACATTTTTTTTTATATTTATAATGTTGGTAGTTAAAAAAAAATGTAATTTCAAATATTTTTATACTTTCTGTTATCAAAACTATGGTATCTAGTGAATCTAAAGGAACATTTGATTGAATAAAGCTAATTGGAGGTGATATTGGAACAATTAAAAAAAAATATTTGCAATACTATAATTGAAAGTTTAAAATGATTAAATAGGTTCTTCAGAACTATTCAATATAATTAAAAAAGGGTCACATATTGCGGGGTCTTTCCTTCGAGATAGTCCCCGAATCGTCGCCAATAGTTAATTGTGCAGATCTAGTGCGACGTCAATTAACACTAAACCTACCACGCGCGGTCAAATGACCGTTTTTGAAATTTCGTTTAAAATTTCTTGTATACAACGTTACTGTGTCGCCATGTAACTTTCTATAATATACATACAACCCATTTTTCAATATTCACAACTTTCTTTATCTTTATATTCCGAAGAAAATTCATAGCATATCTAGTCTACCACGAGTGGTCATTTGACCATTTCATGTTATTTACGACTATATTCTTCGGAAAGCGCACTCCTGAAATTGTCCACAATGTAATTGTGGATCTACAGTGTTGTGGTAATCCAGCCATCTGGGCACCAAACGTCCTGCGGGCCAACCAGGCAACGCTGTACAGACCGCTTTGGCCCAACCAGGTGGCACGGGTGCAGACCGACTCCGGCAAGCGGCGCTGACGGCAACGGAAAATGTGCAATACAAAATACTGTAATTTGTAAAAAAAAATGTGCTGAAAATGCATAAATGTAAATAAAACTTTTCTAAATAGAAAAAAAAAATTTACTATCCAATTGGCTAAAATCTCTTTCTATATTAAGATACTTTTTTTTTTTTTTGAAACAGTCATTTGACCGCTCATTGTAGGATTAGGTATACATGAAATGTTGGTAGGTTTAGTGTTAATTAATCAAACAAAAAAAAAGGTCACGACAAGTCAGACAAATAGGTGTTTTGTCTTATGTATTTAATTATACATAATATATAAGTTTTATATCTCATTAACGATTGTTATTAATTTGTCAAGGAAAATACGAATCGCCGCCAGAGGGCTGCCAATAAACACAAAATAATTCAAATGTGGTCATAACTCTACTATTGTATAAAATAATCTTTTTAAATAAAAGGAAAACCGACTTTTAAGAAAATACGCTATGAAGTAAAAAATAATTTTTAATTTTACGACCAAATTACAAAAGGTGAATTATTTAATATCCATTTATACTTATTAAAACTTTTTTAAATCGGCGACAAAATTTGGGTATGATTTTTGAAAATTGGCACCAACTTCAAAAAGTTGTAATAAGTATAAAAACGACATTAAAAAAATTCAATTTTTTCAATTTGGTCGTGAAATTAGAAAAAAAAATTTACTGTTTAGCGCATTTTCTTAAAAGTCGGATTTAAAAAAAAAAAAAAAAAAAGATTATTTTCTTTTTTTTAAAATTTAGCAGGGGGCTTCGTCCTCTGTTATTATTCACCAAGAAATTCAAGTAACAACTTCTGCTCAACTTTGTTTAAACAATGTATATTGTAAATCAATCAGTCCCTATCTATGCCAATAAATGCTGGGTAAACGAAATGTCATTGTTGTAAGTCTTTATTAAACAACTAGCAATATGGCCCGGCGTTGCTCGTGGTTACTTTGCACAGTAAGAGCTGCGCAATTTTGTCTTGTCAGAGTAGCCATCGCATATCACTTTCTGTGCACTGTGAAAAATAAACTTTATCAAAATCCAGATTTACTTTGAATATTACCCAGAATTACTTCGAGTATTTGAGATACCTAAATCTATTTTTATGTTCACGACTTTACATGCTATTGCGACTACTGTTTAAACTGATGTTTATTTTTTTAAAATAAAAATTCCTAAAATTTTTTTTAATTGGATATTTTTGTATAAAAATTAACCATTTAGTAACAATAAACCTTTGTAGAAAAATTTCACATTCATTAGTTTTAATATTGGTGACGCAATATATCAAAGAAAAAATATTGCATTGTTCCAAATCAAAATAATGTATCGTATTTGGTGAATTTTTTTTTTTTTTTGTGCCAATTGGTGACCGGAGTCTATATATCCGTCTTTCAACATAATTTCATAAGGGTCAATATTTACGGACAATATTTCTTATAAAAATTAATTATCAAATATTCATTTTTGAATTCCAATAATATGTTTTTGAGGTAAAAATTTAAAAATAAGCTACATGGAGGTATAAATATAGAAAACCTTAAATTAAACTTTTAGGGTGGCCCATTTCAACACCATAGAAATATTCGACTCCGTAACAAAAAGCACTATTGTCATAAAAGTTAAGTTGTTCAGAACATGAATACACATGGCGTCAGTCAAAAGAACTGGTTCATCTTCTTCCTTCGGTTGGCGAAGTTTTTGTTAACGACGTTAATTTTGTTATTTGGACACTAATTTCGCCATTGTGATGATATTTTTAAATATAGGACCTCTATTTTAACTCATTTGGCAACATTTTTATTGATTTGGAGGAATTTTTAATTCATTTGGCGACATTTTTCATTCATTTGGCAATATTTATTATTCATTTGGCGACATTAAAAAAATTATTTTGCAACATTTGGCGACATTTGTAATTCATTTGGCGACATTTTTAAATTCATTTGGAAACATTTGGTGACATTTTTAATTTATTTGCAAAAAGTTGGCGACATTTTTAATTCGTTTGGCGACATTTTTAATTCGTTTGGCGACATTTACTCTTCAGCCAATCAAAATAAATCGTTTATCCCCGTATTGTCGAAAAATATTTTTGATCGCCAAAGTGATTTTTAACAATAATGTTATGAGGGGAAGATCGAGATGTAAATTTCCCATAGGCGTAATGTTAGAGAAAATGGAAAAAGTTCTATAACTTTTGAATGGTTGCAGATATCCACATGAAACAAAGTGCATATTTTAAACTAAGAAAAGATTGTTCACATGGTGCAAGTTTCATAAAAATCCGTGCAGTAGTTTTTGAGTTAAATCCGGACAAACAGACAGACAGACAGACAGACAAAAAAAATTTAAATGTGATTTTCGGAATCAGTGTATCTTAATTCGTGGAGAAAACGCAAAATGAGGGGTTTTGTTCGATTCCACTGACAGACACTCCATTCTTATATATAAGTATTGATGAAAATATTGTGAAATTGGATAAATTGTTTAAAATTTATAAATTTAAAAACACTTCTTTTAATCGATATTTCCGGATGTATAACAGCCGAATAATCGATTTTTTTGTAGTTTTTGCTTAAGAAGACTTTTCTCTTTCCAACAAAAAAAGAATTTTCGAAATCGAACAATATTTTTTTTCAATCGGTCCAGTTAATTTAGAATTCCGGATAGTTAAATGCCAGATAACTTGATATTTTTTCAAATGGTGAAACATTCCCTATCCAACACAACAGAAAAATAATTATCCAAATATCTGAATTAAAACCTAAATCTTGCGCGAACATATATATAAAAAATACATAACAGTCGAATCGATAACCTCTCTCCTTGGCGCGCGATTTGGCGGTTTTAATTAAAAGTTTCTGTCATTTTTATTTTGGATTTTTGGTTGGTACGCTGTTCAGTCGGTTAAAAGAAAGAGAATGAAGCTTTTAATATGGATCTTAAAGAAAAAATTAATTATTTTGAGTATTTTATTTTACTGTAACAATTTGGGAGTTATGTTTATCCCGTGTTGTAAGACACAAAAATCCGAAAATGAGTTAACACCTCTTTCCATTACTACGCAATTAAAGCTGTCATTTTACCAAGTTGGTTGTGGGCCTCCAGTTTCTCAGTGGATAAAGGCGTTCAAATAGTAATCAGAGGATTGCTAGTTCGAACCCGTGCGATGGACTTGACAAAGAAAAGTAAAAAAAAAAGTAGTGATCTTGTGATCGGAGGGTTGCCAGCTTCGCTACAAAATACTAGAAAAGTCGTCCAGGACATCCGCGAAAATTAACGGCATGTATACGGGACTGATGCACGATACATCTGATCGGGGTCCAAAGTCCCGACGTCTACTGAAGGCGTTGGGTGCCAGTTCCGGTGTTTCCTCGTCATCTGACCATGGTTCAAAAATACGAGGCATAGTTCCCGGGTCTTTCCTTCGAGATACGCCCCGAACCGTCGCAATAGCCTACTGTTCAGCTCTATTGCGACGTTATTTAATAAAACCAAACCAAACCAAACCTCATAACTCAAACGATAAAGGAGCCCCAGTTGCTCAGTTGGTAAGGCGTTCAGCTACTGATCAGAGGATTGGTGGTTTGAATCCGTGAAATGGACTTGACATAGAAAAGTAAAAAAAAAGTAGTGATCTTGCGATCGGAGGGTTGCCAGCTTCGCTACAAAAATACTAGAAAGTCGTCCAGAATATCCAACAAATTATACTGGCGTGTATACGGGACTGGTGCACGATACATCTGATCGGTGTCCAAAGTCCCGACGTCTATTGAAGGCGTTGGGTGCCAGTTCAGGTGTTTCCTCGTCATCTGACCATGGTTCTAAAATAACGAGGTGCATGTATGAATGTGTATGTGTTCTCGGGTCTTTCCTTCGAGATTGACCCCGAACCCTCGCCAATAGCCCACTGTGCAGCTCTAGTGCGACGTTAATTAACAAACCAACCAAACGATAAAGGTTTTACTGTTTGGTCATCGATAAGTTACTACAGGAATCCAACCTCACCTCTAGTTCTTCAAATCACGTGTAAAAAAATTTCCCATCTGTTCTTTCCCAGCAACTAAAGCAGGTTAATCGCTTTGGTACCGTTGCCGAGGGTACCAATTTCCAAGTGGGAGGGGAGGAAATACCCAAATCATTGTGGGCGTTCTTTTTTCTGTTATGATTGGGTTTTTTTTTCCTTTCCGATTTCGTTCTATCTTGGAATCGGATCTAGGGATTTAATAATTCATTGCCGCGTCGTTTTTAAACGGAAGTGAATCGAGGAATAATGGCTGCCGACATCGATTGCCCGTATGTTGAATACAATAACCATACTTGAATGGTCCTGTGGGAAGATTGAGTTTGTTGTGGTCAGATTTATTGACTTGCTGTTAGGCTGAATGGCTGCTGTCAGATTGAATATATTTCAGGACGAAAGTCAATTCATTATTGAAGTCATGAGATGTACTTTTAAAAAGAAAATGGATGCTCAGATTTGAAGAAACTTTCTTAATTTTTGACGGAACCTTCGAGCATGAATAGCCAGTAGTAGATAGAATATGACGTCATAATCGTTAGGCAAACATCTCAGACCAAATCGCTACAAACACGTGACTTTTTTTCAAAATTATGAATTAAAAAGTACTCGCGATTGGTTGATGATTTGGGAAATGTGTAACAGTGAAATTTTATGAATGGAATAACGTCATTAGTCACGTGTTTGTAGCGATACATGTTGACCTCACTTTGATGTCAGCGAGATGATATCCCGATGTTTGCTCTACTATGAGGGATCCATGCTCGAAGGACGGAACAGACAGTTGCTAAAAGCTCCGATTCAATATTTCTGTTTGGTTTGGTTAAATAACGTCGCACTAGAGCTGTACAGTGGGCTATTGGCGACGGTTCGGGGCCTATCTGGAAGGAAAGACCCGGGAACACATACACATTCACACACACATTCATACATGCACCTCGTAATTTTAGAACCATGGTCAGATGACGAGGAAACACCTGAACTGACCTGAACTGGCACCCAACGCCTTCAATAGACGTCGGGACTTTGGACACCGATCAGATTTATCGTGCATCAGTCCCGTATACACGCCAGTATAATTTGTTGTATATTCTGGACGACTTTCTAGTATTTTTGTAGCGAAGCTGGCAACCCTCCGATCGCAAGATCACTACTTTTTTACTTTTCTATGCCAAGTCCATTTCACGGATTCGAACCTCCAATTCTCTGATTACTAGCTGAACGCCTTACCAACTGAGCAACTGGGGCTCACTCAATATTTCGGCAAACTGAGAATTTTTTTTTTGCACGAAATTTATTTTATCGAAAATATGGACGGTCTCAAATGAGGGGAGGGGGTGAGAAGCTAAAGGGTACAAGTAACTTTTTTCCAAAAATAAGTAGTTAATACGTATGAAATGTTGGTGGCAAAGAGATACAAGTCAATGTACCATGTGCTGTGTAAGAATCAACTACATCAGGAATCGGATGTTTTGTTACTTGTCGCTTGAATTGTTTTGAAATTGTCAGTTGTACTCCCCTTGCTTCTCAACTCCTCTAATAAAAATCGACGGCTTTCCTCGAACCAGGGATCTTTTGGTACGAAATCACGCGCGCTATTAACCTTGCCAGATTACCAAGTCTTATCGGGAACCGAACCCAGATCTGCAGGCACCGCTTTCCAGTGTCTTATCCGTTGTACTATCAGGGGACGTGAAGGAGTAATGAACAGAAGAAATGTGGAAAAGGTGTGCCAAAGGAATGGTAAGTAAGATAATTGAATTGTAATAACTCAGTTTTTATTTAAAGCAATCGATATCAAATTATGTGGAAAACCATCTTCTGAACCACTATTTTTAGTTTGCCAAGTCATTTTGTTAAGAAGGCTTGAACAGAAGCTGATATTAGCAATGTTAAATTACGCTGTTCATTCTTGAGAATGTACGATTACTTAAATTTGAGTACATTATCGCTCATTTACGATGCAATTGTATTAAAAAACAAGTACGTTTATGTACTCATGTTTAAGCACTTTTTTTTTACAGTGTAAGAAAAATATTGTGTGTTGTTATGAATTATTATTTATATCAAAATCAAATACATGTAGTATACAAAATTTTTAATGACAATTCATATGTATTATATTTCAAAGGATCTGCAGAAAATATTGGGTAGAAAAATAAAATGCCTTAGTGTTTAAAAAAAAAAAAATTAAAAAAGTTTAAATTTTGAAGAAAAAAAAAAAATTACGAAAAAATTTTGCGTGAAATATTGTTTTTTTTATAGGTGGAGGCTTTCGTGGCCGAGCGGTTAAAGGCTTCAGCTGCGAATACGAAGATTCGTGGTTTGATGCCAGGCGATGGACTTGACAAAGAAAAGTAAAAAGTAGTGATGTTGTGATCGGAGGGTTGCCAGCTTCGCTACAAAATACTAGAAAAGTCATCCAGAACATCCGCCAAAATTAACGGCTTGTATACGGGACTGGTGCACGATAAATCTATTCGGGGTCCAAAGTCCCGACGTCTGTTGAAGGCGTTGGGTGCCAGTTCAGGTGTTGTCCTCGTCATCTGACCATGGTTCTAAAATAACGAGGCATCGTTCCCGGGTGTTTCCTTCGAGATAGACCCCGAACTGTCGGCAATATCCCACTGTGCAGCTCTAGTGCGACGTTAATTAACCAAAACCAAACCAAAAAACCAAACTTTTATAGATGTTTAAATAATATATTTTAAAATTTTATTCAAAAAGTCAATAATAAAAGTTTCAGTGACACCGTGTCCTCTAGAAAATAAAAACTTAGAAAAAATACAAAATCAAAAAAAATCGACAGTTCCAATACATCTAAGAATCACTGAAACGAAAAATATCGAAAAAGGGTGATTTTTTGCGTGTGAAGCGTGCCAATTTGACCCCTAGCGGCGTTTCAAGGGTACACGCGTTGACACGCGCAACAGTCGGTTGTCCCTCTCGCTGCAACAATAGGGGGGCACCTAAAGGTTCCTTTCCCTTTGAAAAAGGGGACTTTCCTTCCTTTTGGGGTTTTTTCATATTGAATTAATTTTGGGAGCAAGTGTTGTGGGATTTTTTTTACTTTTAGAGGTCACCTTCAGATTTATGATTGAATGTTAAAAATGCTTGCTCATATATGAATAAAATTTTCGTCACTTTTGACGAAACAAACGCTGCTAAAGACTCAGATTACGATTAAAAGATTGAATATTTCATGTGTTATACTCATAAATAATTTCCATTTAATTTCCTTTTAAAATAAACCTTGAAAAATAATTTTATTTCTCATTTTATAAAACTTGAAAATTATATTTTCTAAAAAATAACCAATTTTCCTGTTTGTTACTTTGATAAAATAATAAACACAGATAATTACACTTTTAAAAGTAGGTTCTCAAAAATGAGTAAAATTTACTCATTTTTAAGTACATTCGATGCACATCATGGCACCGAATACATAAGTCTTAATTTTGAAAAGGACATGTACTTAAAAATGAATACAATAAGTAAAAATTAATAAAAACAGCAGATGCTAGCCTACATAGGCTGCCTTCATGAATCACTTTAAATAAATATCGACAATTACAACCAGGACTTACCGGGATTTCAATCCATAACCTCAGGCACCACAGTCCAGAGCCTTATTAATTAACCTTTGCGCGGACTAGACTAAAGAATAGTACAAAGTAGTGATATTGCGATCGGAAGGTTGCCAACTTCGCTACCAAAATACTAGAATGTCATCCAGAACATCCACAAAAATTAACGGCGTGTATACGGGACTGGTGCACGATACATCTGATCGGGGTCCAAAGTCCCGACGACTATTGAAGGCGTTGGGTGCCAGCTCAGGTGTTGTCCTCCTCACTTGACCATGGTTCTAAAATAACGAGGTGCATGTATGAATGTGTGTGTGTGAATGTGTATGTGTTCCCGGGTCTTTCCTTCGAGATTGACTCCGAACCGTCGCCAATAGCCCACCGTGCAGCTCTAGTGCGACGTTAATTAACCAAACAAAACCTATTTTAAGTGTGTCGGATTGCTTTGTTAAGATGGCTTGAACAGAAGCTGAGATTAACAATATTAAAACCAGCTGAGAATAACAATATTAAAACCAACTGTTCATTTTCGAGAAAGTACGATAACTTAAATATTTGAGTTCGTCATCGCTCATTTACGATGCCACTGTACTCAAACAATAACGAGTAGGTTTAAGTACTCATATTTAAGTACCTTTTTCATATTTTCAGTATACACAAAACATCAGAAGCGTTTGAAGGTGACACACAACTCTGATTTGGGTTTGAATTTTGTATAATTTCGGCTCTACATCCGACCGGGAGATTCTTCCACATTTTCTGAAGAAGGGGGATTGTGAGATTTTAATGGAGCCTACCACCATACGACCTCTACGAAGTGAAGGGCACACGCGTCCTACACGCGCACCCTATCTTTTTACCCTTTTCGGGCAACTATTGTTTGATACCTATCAAGGTTCCTTCCCCCTAGTAAAAGGGGTCTTCTTCCTTTCCCCTTTTTTTCGTACTCAATTCAGTTAAGGAGCAAGTGGTTGTTTTTTCTTGTTGAAAGGGGTCACCTTGAAATTGGGAATCAAATTCGACGAGTTATGGTTTTGGGAGAATGGAACTCGAGTAGGATTTCGGAATTGTAATTGTAGTGCGAAAACGAGGGTTCTGCAACTTCAAGGAGAAATTCTCAAATCATTCAAGGTACAGTGGGAGAAAAAAAAACGAACCACCCCTCGTTTTTCGTTCATTATTTGTCGTAGGCCTAAACTTAATATGTCATTTTGTAAAGAGTAAAGTCTACTACACAATGATATGTAAAACATTTGCATAGGGGCTGCCTTACACTGTAAAAATAAAAGGTACTTAAAAATGAGTGCCTGATCAAACTCATTTTCAGGGTCTCCGTGGCCCAGTGGATAAATCCTACTACACAATGATATGCAAAACATTTGCATAGGGGTTTGGCTGCCTTATACCGTAAAAATCAAAGCTACTTAAAAATGAGTGCCTGATCAAACTCATTTTCAGGGTCTCTGTGGCCCAGTGGATAAATCCTACTACACAATGATATGCAAAACATTTGCATAGGGGTTTGGCTGCCTTATACCGTAAAAATCAAAGCTACTTAAAAATGAGTGCCTGATCAAACTCATTTTCAGGGTCTCCGTGGCCCAGTGGATAAATCCTACTACACAATGATATGCAAAACATTTGCATAGGGGTTTGGCTGCCTTATACCGTAAAAATCAAAGCTACTTAAAAATGAGTGCCTGATCAAACTCATTTTCAGGGTCTCCGTGGCCCAGTGGATAAATCCTACTACACAATGATATGCAAAACATTTGCATAGGGGTTTGGCTGCCTTATACCGTAAAAATTAAAGCTACTTAAAAATGAGTGCCTGATCAAACTCATTTTCAGGGTCTCCGTGGCCCAGTGGATAAATCCTACTACACAATGATATGCAAAACATTTGCATAGGGGTTTGGCTGCCTTATACCGTAAAAATAAAAGCTACTTAAAAATGAGTGCCCGATCAAACTCATTTTCAGGGTCTCCGTGGCCCAGTGGATAAAGGTGTTCACCTATGAATCAGAGGATTCCTTGCTCGAGCCCGATCGGTGGACTTGACAAAGAAAAGTAAAAAGTTGTGATCTTGAGATCGGAGGGTTGCCAACTTCGCGACAATAATACAACTACTAAAACACTAAGAAAACTCGAATTTTGGTTCAATGTTTCACCTTCAAATGGTGAAACGAAAATATGAGTTTGGCTGCAATGTTTCATCACTAAATGGTATCCGCTTCGAGCATGGATCCTTCATAGTAGAGAAAACATATCTTTGTAGTCTCGCTAACATCAAAGTGAGGCCAACATGTATGGCCTCAAACACGTGGTTAATTACGTCATTCCATTCATAAATATTCACTGTTACACATTTTCCAATTCATCAGCCAATCGCGAGCATTTTTTAATTCATAATTTTGAAAAGAAGTCACGTGTCTGAGGCCATTCGGTCTGAGATGTTGGTTTCACGATTATGACGTCATATTCGCTCTACTACAGTCCTTTCATGCTCGAAGGGTATCCGTGGTAGCGCCGTAAAATGGTGAAACTACGCACCAAATGTTGGTTGCTGCTAAATGGGTATCAAATTTTGGTGCAAGGTCGTAATAATTTTTAACTGTGTAGTTAACTGTTATTCGAAAGACGGTCTAATTTGGTGGTTCTAAAACTGTATAAGTTGTTATTGTGGATGAATTGAATTAAAATTTTCATATTAATAATCTTCTGAACGTTGATATTGGACTTTCTGTCCGACAGGCGCGCTCTCTGTGGGTGATTTTCATCTGCTCACGACTATGTGTAAATGATGAGATGTCTAATCTTACATCCTGCAAGTGATGTGTAATTCTTTCTTCCATATTTTCTACATTTGAGGTATTGTTATGTCCTGCACTAAATGTTTCTTGATACACCTGTGTCTATCTATACAGTGTTTCGCTATTAATTAACATAAACAAATATTATGCTTCTAACTAATTGTTATTTTCTCATTTTATTATTTTAATGTTTACATTAGTATAATGGGGCAGTTTCACGTGACGTATCAGCATGGTAACTTACTAGTAGTTTCGATTTCTTCCCTACAGCAGACAACTTTTGCTTTTGTTTGTTTAGTCGCTACGCTTGCAATGATGGGAAAGTTTGTTTATAATATTTGTTTTTTGCAAATAAGTAATATTTTTATTCTATATATGAATAAATTTAAATACAGAAATACTTATATTATATTTGTATATAATTCGAATTACAACAAAATACGGAAAAATACTTTTATTTCAACACAAAAACACTTTATAAACGAAGAGTACAATCTATTTCAGTGTATGTAGTAAATATTTCTATATTGAGGTATTATTTAAAGACTAAAACTTAAAATTATAGTACAGGAGCTAAAGCTCCATGCTAACCCTACGGAACTTCTTCGGCGTCGCGAAATTTTCTCCATGTTCCGTTGGAACAGCGGTCTTCTTCTTCTCGCCCATTATAGTTATCTAATTGTCATTCCGTTATTTATTTATTTTTTGCTGTTTTAAGATACATTTTCATTCAATGAAGTTTATCATTGGTTTTTACAAAGTTTATTGTTTATGTAGCTATTGGTTTCTAATTGTTGCAATATAAATATTCACAGTTAAAAATAAATTAATGTGACATTAACTTAATACTAATTTTGAATTTTAATTATAAATTTATATTATTCACGATGCACATTGTTTTAGTTTTCAAATTAGGAAAACTCGAAAGCCATAGCCTTGGAATTCAGAGTATAAACTATTTCAAATTTATTTTCATGGATCTATAAACTCTAGAAAATTTAATCCTTGCTACTGATAGAATGAAGTCTATGTAGAAAGGATATTACACATTTTTTTATATTTATATTATGTGTATAAAATAAATACCCTACAATGCTGAAAATAAAAATATGCGATTGACATGAGCTTGTCTTTAATGTTTTCAGTCAAATCAGTTGACCAATACCAATACTTCTCTTGTCCACTTTGGGAAAACAAGCCCATAATTTTTCTTTCGTATTACATTTCATTTTCTACATCTGAAATTAAGCAAAGTATGTTTATTTAACACATGAAACAATGTACTTTGCTTATTTCCAGGTGTAGAAATAAAATGTAATACGAAAAAATTTTATTTTAAAAATGTGATGGGTTTGTTCCCTATTCATTTTTATTATTCCTTAAAATGTTATTTCATTTAGTTGAACTTTATTTTTAGAAAAAAAATAGATATTATTTCTCCTTTTGGACTTTTTTTTGTCACTGTTGTGTAAACACATATAAAATGTACAAGTACCGTTATGATATATTCTGTATTGGTAGTAGTCTTGTATTTAAGTATATTTTATTAATGCTTTATAACGAAAATCTAAGAAAAGCAATCAATGGTCATCAATGGTTCACTTCCTTCACCGATACCCTTTAAACCGATCAAATGCAAACGAATCGAATGCAAATGAATCGAATGCAAACGAATTAACTGCAGACGAATCAAATACAAACGAATCGAATGCAAACGAATCGAATGCAAATGAATCGAATGCAAATGAATCAAATGCAAACGATTCAAATGTCAACGAATCAAATGCAAACGAGTATCGGTACTAGTCTTGCATTTAAGTATATTTCATTTCTGCTTTGTACCGAAAATGTAAGAAAAGCAATCATTGGTCATCAATGGATTCACTTCCTTCACCGATACACTTTAAACCGATCAAATGCAAATGAATCGAATGCAAGCGAATCGAATGAAAATGAATCGAATGCAAACGAATCGAATGGAAACGACTCAAATGCAAACGAATCAAATGCAAACGATTCAAATGCAAACCAATCGAATGCAAACGAATCAAATGCAAACGAATCAAATGCAAACGAATCAAATGCAAACGAATCAAATGCAAATGAATAGAATGCAAACGAATCAAATGCAGACGAATCGAATGTAAACGGAATCAAATGCAAATTAATCAAATGCACACGAATCGAATGCAGATGAATCGAATTAGACGAATCAAATGCAAACGAATCGAAGGCAAACGAATGGAATTCAAATGAATCGAATGCAGACGAATCAAATGCAAACGAATCAAATGCACATCAATCAAATTGAAACCAGTCAAATGCAAATTAGTGAAATTTAAATCAATCACATGCAAATTAGTAAAATTTAAATCAATCAAATGCAATTTAGTTTCAGTAGGCAGTCATAAAAAATGTCGATCGCCTGTTCAGTTCTTAAAAATATTAATTACGAGTTCCGAAGAAATTCAATAAAGATGCGAAACTTCAGTTATTACAATCATTTTGTATGTTGTGTACACTATTTCTCTTAAAATAAAATATCAAAATATCATAATAAAACTTTATTCCTTCAGCGATTACAATCAAGCAAAAGCAATAAATTACAAGACATAAAGGAGACAGTACATATGATATATCATGTTCAATGATGCTCATCAAACGACTAACGGTGCGCCTTTTATAACAATGCAAGGGACATAAAAAGGATCACATTTTCATTTATATTTAGGATGTAGTCCAAAAACAATTTTTTTTAATATTTGTATGATATAAAAAGTGCTACAATGAAATATCAGAGAAATATTTAGTACACATTCAAAAATAGTTCTTAGTAAAATAATAAATTTTCAATCAAAAATTAAGTTTCAATAATTCTTCATTTTATTGATCATCATACAAAGTATTTTTTGTGAATTTTAACACAGACATGTTTTAAATTAATGTACATTTTTATTTAAACTTTTTAAATACAAATATTATTGTAATGGATTGAGAGACATTGATTAAGCTATAATTTTATATTTCTAAAAATAACAAAATTCAATTATAATTGTTAAAAATGCATTTCAATTATATATAATCACAATATTGTTTCAAAATACATGCCCGCATAAAAACAGATTTTTTTTATACATTAAATTACAAATCAATGTACAATTGGTACTCCATACAATGGAAGAATTTTGATGTGAATTTTCAATAACATGTGCTTTTTGCGTCAATAAAAATTGCGAATTTTGTATTCAATTTCGAATAAGTTATGACTAGACAATACTCATCGATTGCTGTCTGAACACTATCGATATGCTGAAACTCCAAAATCGATATGCTGAAACTTCAAAAACGATATGATGAAATTTTTAAAATCGATATGATAAAAAAATCAAGAGATCGATATAATGGAATATCATAATCGATTTGATAATAATTCCAAATCGATTCGACAAAAATTCAAAATTGATATGATGAAGTTTCAAAATCGATATGATAAAATATCAAAATAGATCGATATGATAAAATATCAAAATAGATCGATATGATGAAATATCATAACCCATTTGATAATAATTCCAAATCGGTGTGTAAAACTTCAAGAACGATACGATGAAAATTTTAAAATCGATATGATAAAATATCAAAATAGATCGATATGATGAAATATCATAATCGATTTGATAATAATTCCAAATCGTTTCGACAAAAATTCGAATTTGATATGATGAAGTTTCAAAATCGATATGAAGTTTTTAATACATAATCGATAAATATTCAAATCAGGCAGGCATAGTGAAGGACTATATGTCGGTGCGTGACAATTTGCATGTGATCATAGTGATATACAAGATTAAACAATTACTATACATTTATTGATTTTAATTTTATAAGTTGATATCTCTTCAGATTTATCTCTTAATCCAAAATTATCGATTTTTATACAATTTTTCAAAAATCGAGCACCTCTAATATTTGAAGTATGTATCGAGCACCTTTATTAATTTTAGCATACTTACAGTGTGTTTAAATTGAATAATGTTATTATTTACTTAATAATATTAAAAAATTAATTTGATTTTTTATAATTTAAAAAATATACATATATGATATAAATAATTATATAATATAATTTATATTATATAATATATTTTATATTATATGTATTTTATATTATATATTTACACATTTATATATTAAGAGCTTTTTCAAAAGGGAATATTTTCCTGGCTAGAATTATACAGCCGTAGCCAACGCTGCAGCACAGGGTAATTCAGCCGATTCACTTCTAAATGTGGAATTGGGACAATAGAATGGAATCGCTTGAATTTTGTCGCCAAGTAGAGTGAGCTACAATTGTTGAATCTCAACCAGAAAATATCCGCTTTTGAAAATAAATATTCGTCGTATTCCATGTTTTCTAATATCTCTTTTAAATCGAACATAATTTTTGGGAAAAGGTTTGAAATGTATTTAAGGGTAATTTTTAAAAATGTCAAAGGGCTATTTATTATATAAATATTTTTTTTAAAAATTAATATTATTAAAATTGAAAGTAGTTATATCATAAAAATAGTTCCTACACGATTTTATAGTTCACATTTAAAAATGTTTTATGTGTATTCTTAAAAATTATTCTTTAAAAATAAATTTTCGAAATAAACTGTGAAATGTCAAACATTTCAACGCATTTAAAGGCATCATACAAAATTGCAATATTTTATCTTTGCCCTAACTACATGTAACTTCTCATTAATACTGTATTTTTAATTAAAATGTGTGTTTTTTTCTGTTAAAAATATTACGTATTTTATGGTTACGAATATATAGTAAGCTTAGCTCAAACAATTTCGATGATTACAATGTGTGCTGTAAAGAGTTGTAATAAGTATAAAATTAATATAAAATATTTCAATGTTCCTAAATTTAAAATATTGTTTACTTTTTAGCGTTTTATTTCTTAAAGTTAGTTTTCCTTTTTTTATTTATTTTATTAGATGATTTTATTTTTAAGGTTAACTTCTGCAAGGTAACATTTAATTCGAATCGATTAATTTACGAAATTTAGTTAAAATCTGGTAAATTAATTTATTCGATTTTATTCTTTACCAGAAATTTAGTGGATAAAATCCGAAATAAATTTTGTATTTGAAGAATATTTTTCTTTAATTCTAGAATTCCTTTTTTATTAAATAAATGAAATTTTTTTAAATTCGATTTAATTCTTTACAAGTAATTTAGTCGATAAAATATGAAATAAATTTTGTTTTTGAAGAATATTTAATCTTTTAATTCTAGGAAAGATATTTTAAAATAAATTAAAAAATTTAAAGTAAATGTCAGTCATATGATATCAAATGATATGTCATCCAAATAACAATATATAGTGATTAATGACATAATATAATCATGATTGTAATAAATATTAAAATAATGTGGATTAATACTTAAAGTACTTTCCAATACTTTAGCTTCACGTATAATAGGGAAAATGAAATAGCTTAATAGTAATAAGCTTTATATTTATAACTATTTATCAATAGCTCGCATTTATTTGAATATTATAGTTTAGAAAAATAACTATTATTTTATTTATTGAAATAAGTTCCATTACCAAAGTGTATTTTGTAACTTTCAAAATCGGGTTATTAAAATACATTTGAAATACAGTTGGTCCCTTGTATTGTTTACCATTAAATATATATTTATAATACTGTTTCTTTAATACTGCAAAAGTGTTTTAAATGTATAATAAATATTTTAGAATACATTTTTTTATGAAATATATATTTTAAAGAAATTTTTTGATATTTGTTATCGACGAAATTAGTTAGTTATTCTATTAAACATCTTTGATGTTATAAGTTAAAAAAAAATGGCGAAATATGTTCGTTTTATTAAAATTATTTTTGTCTCTTGTAGCATTTAATACAATATAACACGTTGATACCTCAACCATTTAAATATCTGCATAAAGTTCCAAAAGTTTCGATTGAAAATTTTAAATATCACTTTATAATTTTAACAGTTCTATAATTTATATTACATATGTTATTTTTAAAGTAGTCTCTAGATGACTAATTTATTAGAAATACGAATAAGCATTTCACAACTTTTCACAAGAAAAATCGTGAATACATTATTTTTTCCCATTGACCATACTTTACATTATTAATACTTAAAGTAAGGTAATTGCTTTTTAAGCAACAGAAAGAATGGCGTGCGATATATGGTGATCATTCTATTCAAGTTGTGCAAAATCACTAGAATATACACTACAATATATAAAATGATATTAAATAATATACATATAAAAGTAAAAAAAGAGTATAATAAAAGTAAAAACTTTATACACCAAAAAGAAATAACAAATAGTCAACTTAATAAAACCTTTAAAAAATAAACAATTCACAAATAACAATAAATATCAAATTATATTCAAATTAGGAAGACAAAAATTGCAAAATTAGTTGTTTAACAAATATTGATGGCTTTGAACCAGATATGCAACTTTGTTCCATTTAAAACTGACAATAAAATATTATCAATTGAGATATGAAAACTGTCAATTAAGATATTCTATAAAAAGTTAATTGATATATAATTTTTAGTATTTGTTATTATTAAATTTATAGTATTAATTTATTATAAATTTATAGTATTAATTTATTATAAATTTATAGTATTAATTTATTATAAATTTATAGCATTAATTTATTATAAATTTATAGTATTAATTTATTATAAATTTATAGTATTAATTTATTATAAATTTATAGTATTAATTTATTATAAATTTATAGTATTTGAAAGTTGTGCATATATGTTTGATAGACTGTGTTAGTTTGTTTTAATAAATAACATATGACTAGTATTTTTTTTTATATATTTTACTCATATAACATTTCTAAATTTAATTAACCAATTTAATGTATTGACAGTAAAGATTACAGTTAAATTTTGCGACTATTTTTGTAAATAAAAAAATAATTAAAAATTAATTTAGAAATATTTTTAAATTTAAGTAGTTACCGGGAAATTGTAAATTTTTCAAAGATAAATTTATTTTATAATATTTTTTTTTAGGAAATTACAATTTTATTTAGTAGAAAATTCAAATGTCGCTGTTGTAACACGTTTTATGATATCTTGTTAAATCTTTTTTTTTATCACTGGAAAATTTTATGGAATTTTTTATTATTTGTCATTTTTGAATTTTTCAATATAGAACGATTTCTTTTAAATACTTTTAAATAAATGCTTTAAGATATATAGACATATCAATCGAATTTCAATAATAATTTTAAGAACAATTTTAAAAACTACTAAGAATTTAAATTTCTGAATATTTTTTAAGAATAGTTCACAATTTTAGATTTATCTTTTTTTTTTAAAGTTTTCAAATTATGATTATTTAAATTTTTTAATACGAATTTACTATTTAACATGTTCGTTGCCGAATTTACGTGTTGATTTTATTACAGAAAAAACATATTCTCTATAAAAATATTATTAAAAAGTTATAAAATTAGAATGTTTTTATTACCAGAATTACAAAACGCTCATATGTAAAATGTGTCATACGATACCAACAATAAAAAAAAACCACTATAAATCATTCACAGATAAACCTAACTGTGATCGTAACCCTGATCTACAGAACCAAATCAATAAATACGGTAAAAACGAAAAGTGCTCGCAATAACCGATAAATATTAAAATAGCATTCTGAGCAACTGAACACACATAATAAAATCCGGAATATATATATAAAAAATCTTCAGCTATTTCCAATAAAAAAACCAATTATAGCCTTATGTTTATACAGACGGCAATCTACGAATAATAGTGTGTAGAAAAAATAATCTGAAAAAACTCCAGTGGTAGGGAATATATAAATTAAACAATAAAAAAAATGGTAGAAAAAATCTTTGTTTTGATAGCTGTTTCCAAAGGTGAAGGAACTGGAAACCAATATTCGATATCTGGTCTTTTGATATCCGCTAAACAAATTGAGCTCAGGTGCTAAATATGCTAATTGTTGTCCTACATTCCGAAAATGATGTTCTTTTGAAAAGGAATTCGATGAATTCTTTTGGATTCGGTTGCCAGATTTCGTCATGTCAGACGATTTGGTGGTTGTATTTCGAATTTTATGATCTGTGGAATTGATATTATTTGTTTAAGGTACATAAGGTTATGGTTTGAGGTAGATATTAGTTGTATATTGAGATTTTTGATTTTTAAGTGAAACTATGATTTTAAAAATGTAAATAATTTTTTTACAGTCTAAATACGATATGAACAAACAAACCAAGAACTAAAATTTTTGATTGAAATGTTTTTTGTTTAATTTAAATGAAAAGAATTCAAAAGTATTTAATTACGATTACGGTTTTGAGGTCATGTTTAAATAATGCAATACACAGCGAGCAAATGACTCTCCGCCCTACATTTTATTGTCACGAAGCTTTCCTGCTATAAATAGGTGATTATAACAACATTCCTCATCTAGTAGCAGAATGCAAATATCGCAATTCGAACGCGCTCTCGGCTTTCGAGTTTTTGCAGCTGCATTTGAAAAATGAAAGGACATTTTCTTTTACAATGCTGCACATTTCATTTCCCGGAAAGATAAAAGAAACTTCTTTGTGTGTTTTTCGACTTGTCAAAGAAAGTATTGACAAAAGATGATTGACAATAGAAAGACGCGGCGGGTTTAATGACCATTAACTGTCAGCTCGCTGTTGCCATTTGCAATTAGGATAAATAATTGAGCGGGAACAAATAAATTAAGTCGTCTGTTCACCAGGAAATATTCTGGAATGTTTTATAATAGACACGAAAACAAGAGAATTTAATTGATACTCCTATGTTGTCTAAAAAATAGGAAATATATGGTGAATTAAATTACCAATAGGGTTAATGCATTGAACATTTTGAATTTTTTTTTAACTGAGAACATATAATTCTGTTTTTAAAAGTCCTTTCATTCAATGCCACTCAAAGCTTTTAAAATTTAGGTAAATTTCACTTTAAAGTCTAATGCTAGTCCAGTAGTCGCATGTTGGTACATATTTTTTGTCCAGTTGCAATTCTGATTATCGTTTGAGAGAAAATAAATTCGATTTGGGACAATTCGAATTTCGAACAAATACCGGAAACATTTTGGAAAAGTTTATACTAAAAGAAATGAAAGCGTATATAATATTATTAGTATTAGTTTCTCTTATGTTGTGAAATATAATGTTAATTTAACTACTTTTAATTATTATTTTGAAGTCATTTTCAATTAGGGTAAATAATCGTGTAGAAGCGAATATATTTAACCAAATGTTGATTTTTAGAAATTAGCATTCTAAAAATAATAATGTAAATACATTTGCTTGTTAGATTATTTCAAATTAATTGCCATCTAAACACAACTATTTAACTATTTACCTGTAATCAAATAATACAGTAAGATTACTTACAAAACAATAATAATAAAACAATCTCCACTTTTTTGTTGTTTATGACATTATATTACAATTCTTTTCAAGTTCACAACCTTCAAAAAATAAAAGAAGAAAAATATATTTTTTAATTGTAAGAGTTTAAATTTAAACTAAATCGCTTAAAGTTTCGAAAACTTGCGTGACTTTTTAGAGTGAAGCCTTTAAAGATTTAACCAGTAAGTAAGCTTAAATATATCATAACTAATATTTTTCATTATGTCTTTTGTTCGTATTTTCGTAAAACAGTATAGGATAAACAAAATACTTTTTTTCTTCTAATTCCTGATGCTTCCTAGTAGTTCCATGTGGCAGTGTGAAAATAAAAACGAAAAAGCGTCAGACATAATATTCGACGCAGACATTTCGTCTGACCTTGATGTTTTCCAAGCATTTCGCTCAAAATGGTTTCCGAGTTCCCTTCGTTACAAAAAAAAAGAACGTTTCCCCGAAATTTAGCGGGACTTTCGATTGCCTCGAAGTTGATTTTCGGCAGGTGATATTCTGAATGACTACATTTTTCCTGAAAATTTTCTAGGTAATATTTCCGAGGGAGATATGTAGTGTATGACTATTAATATATTTGCTGTTCTGATATTTTTTGCGAAACCGTTTCTAAAAACGCTCAAAGAATACCATGTAGGCTTAGCTAATATTACAGAAAAAAAAATCTTTACGAAATAATTCTTTTTGCTCTTATTCTGTATATTAACCTAATAAGATTTTTTTTGTTCTCTTTGTAGAGGCCATGTTCAATGAGAATCAAGCATATCAAATAAATATTTAATTTATATTAGGATTATAAACGAATGATAGATTTTACTTTCCAATTGATTTTTATTGGCAACACGAATCTTGTTCTAATCACTGAGCTAAATAAGAACTGGAGAGTCCACAAAGCGTTCGCTTTTTGCACTCTTTGCTAAAAAGAACAAGATGATTAAAAATAAATAAGTTTCGGGAAGATTGGCACTTTTAAAGTAACTGATAGTAGGAAATTAACGTTTGAAAATATGTTATTTATATCAAATAATGCTAATGCCAACGAATAACATTAGAAGACAATAATCTGAATGCCAAAGTGGAACTACGATAAAGTCTATTTTCCCAAATGAAAGTGTTCTTCTCTGATGTTCTTATTTAGCTGAGTGGTGTTCTATTTGGTATTTTAAGATTTAAAGGAAATCAAACTTGCATATCTGGGTCATTTTTTACTAATATAGAATTATATACTAATCATTTTCATGTGTAATGGTACTTAGGATTAAATGAAAAAGTATATATAAAATAACGAAAATTAAGAGAATAAAATCTTTGTCTTAATACAAAATGATTTCTACATTTAGAAATTGACTAAAAATAACAATATGGAACATTTTGAGAATTTTCGATGCACAATTGACTAGAAATCACATTTTATAACTTTTTTTTGGTTTGTTAGCTATAAAAGTGGATTTTGTGGATTGCAAACGATAATATAGTTAGTCAAACTGAAAGAAGCTACACTGGCATTTAAAATATAATTTAGCTGTTAACTTCTTTCGGATATAATTGACATAGATATATTAATAAAACTTACTTTAATTATTCCAATAATTTTAAATTTAGATTTTGGTACATCTGCGATTGGAGATATTTTGTGAAATTTGGCAGCTTTTGTATTAGAATAAGTTAAATTATAAAGTTGATTTAATGTGAAACTTTTGAGAAGGTTCTAATCAGTAATTAAATTTGAGTTAATTTTGCTAAATATTACTTAGGTAAAAGAATCATTTTCGAATAACATTTAAATGCTTTTTGTGTATATGTACCAAAGATATTAATCAATTAAAATATTACAGTTTGTGAAACTTTTAGTTTATTATTACCTATGGAAGTCAAAGAGACGTCTTATTCTAGAGAATGTTGGAAAGGGTTCAAATGAAAAAGGATCGCAGTTTACCAGAGGTATTTAAGTTTCATTAAGTTTATTAATTTGTTTTTGAAGATGTTATTATTTTAATGAAATATATAAGAAAGAGAACGCGTATAAAAGAATGAATTGAAAGAATGTTAACCTTTTATAACTTTGAACTAATCTTTTAGAACTTATGTTAAACTTTTAGAACTTTGCTGTGTTTCTCAGAATTTTAATTGCAATTTTATGGCTATAGGACACGAAAATGTTGCAGTTGGAAAAGAATAAATTAAAAATTATTTTCGAATTATAAACGATTTTGAAAATAGTTTTAAGTTCATTTTTTTCTAACCGAAACATAACTGTCCGTTCAGCATTACAATCCAGAGTGTGATCTGAGAAATAATGTTTCTAAAGTTTTACGTTTGAGTACTCCATTTGCAAAAGAAGCTATATGCACGAAAAACTTTGAGTAAATTGCGAAAAACTGTCGAAATTTAACTATTGTTAATACAATAATATTTTTTTTGTAAAAAGGAACAAAAATACAATTTTGTTTTACTATAATGGGTAAACTCTCGTATTGCTGTATAATTTATAATCTAAAATTAAATCCCAATTTGCAAAGTATATCTAATGCCACTAAAATATAATTTTTTAAAAAAAAGTTTGGAAATAACTGCTTTTGCATTTGGGCAACTCATTCGTAACTACGATCTCTTTTCTATTGACCTTTTAACAATGTATTTCAAATCGGTAAATTTAGGTTTAAACTTCCAATCGCCTACAATCAATTCTATTGCAATATCCACATTCCACAGCTTCGATCCGCAAATGCGTCCATGATCCGACTAGATTGGACGTTTATTTTTAGTTAAAGAGAGAACCATACCAACTAACTCTACCTTATATATCAATATAATAATTTTTAAATCTCACTTTTCAACTTCAATAATACTTTCTTGGCGAACGGTTCACGTGGACAAGGGACGGTGAACAGACGCCTGGATCATGACTTGCCTGTTCTCGCTTGGATGGTGCTTGTTGATATGCCTGGTCAGTCCGGCTGAGCTGTAGAATACACTGGGACAGTACTTACATTGAATCCCTTTGAGTTCATCGTGTTTGAAGGTATGCTGTTCCATCTCCGATTTGGTCTGGAACAGGGCCCCGCAGATGGTACAGGTGAAGCCCACCTTCTCGTTTTCAACAGGAGGTGGTGTGATGTTGAGTCGCGCCAAGGCAGTGCGTTTTTCAGGGATTGTTTTTGAAAAGACGCTCTGTATGACGTCGTTTTCCAACTGTCCGTTCGCGTTGGTTGTCAGGTGGGACAACAGGTGCTTTCTGAAATAGAAATATTGACTGAATTTCTTACAGCAGAGATGGCACTCGAAGTCTTTGTCTTCGCTTGAGGTTGAGTAGCGTCGAGTGAAGACATCTGGGGAAGATGCATCTCCTCTGAGACTTTCTGTGTCACTTGGATCTGTGCAGAAGCCGTCTTTAGGGGTCTTGGTGATGATGATGCCGTCTTTCAAGGGGTTTTTCAGCTCGGGTTTAGTTGTCGAACCTTTAGAAGACACCAATTTTGGTGGGTTGAGGCCCTTGGAGACAGGGGGAGGTCGAGGTTTGTGCCACCTCCTGTGGGACGCCAGGTTGGCAGGGCAGTTGAAGACCTTGTCGCACTCGGGGCATCTGAACTCGACGTGGACTATCCTCGGACATCGGTGCTGGGCAAGTCCAAAGGCATCGTCGTACTGGTGCTTGCACAGCTGGCAGACGTAGTCCCCGATTTTGTTGTCGATTTTCGCTATCTCCGCTCTAGCTTCCTCGGTGACCACGACCACGTTGAGGCTGGGGTCTATGTCTCCCGTCTTCACCGCCAGGGGGTGATAGGTCGCCGCCAGCATGTCGTCGTCCTCGTCGTCGTCGTCCCGGATGAAAGTCCCGGACACGGGCGAGCTCTTGTCCTGGTCGAAGTTCAGCTTCCGGACCACTTTTCCCTTCTTGGCCGCTTTCGTCTTGGCTTCGGACGAGGTGTGGTCCGCCGTTCGCTTCTTCGGGGGGTGGCAGGTGGCCGCTTTCGGGGTCGTCTGCTCGACGGGGCTGTAGGAGGTGACGGTGGAAGCGGGGGCGGAGTTTGGGACGGACGATGATTTGGGTTTCAGCGGGGGAGGGGTCTTCGGGATGAAGTTGCCGTCGTGGCGCTGGAAGAAGAGGACCGAGTTGCGGATGGGGTGGTAGATGTGGTTGCCTATTCGGCCATTGGGTGAGGGGTGGGGGACCTTCTCGGTGGTCAAGGCCAACGGTGCATCCTAGACAAAGAAACGAGTAAAAGTCTTGTTAATTCAAAACTTAAATTATTATATCGATTTAGAGCTCAGATGTGGTAAGTAGGCTTGGACGATAATTCGATATATGTCAAAATTCCAGAAGTAAAAAAATTATTGCGATTTCAATTTTTTTTATTTTTGATTTGACGATTACCCGATTAATCGATTTGGCGATTAATCGAAAGTTCACTCGGAAGTACATAAGAACTCAAGAACGGAAGAATATTCGGAATGCCAGATTGGTTTTGGTTTGGTTAAAAAACGTCGCACTAGAGCTGCACTGTGGGCTATTGGCGACGGTTCGGGGCTTATCTCAAAGGAAAGACCCGGGAACGATGCCTCGTATTTTTGAACCATGCTTAGAATGCCAGAAGTCACTACTATAAGAATTGCATTTGTTTATCAACAAATGTAAGACTATAGTAGGGGTCAACCTAAGTTGAGCATAAAGCAATCGAATAATTATACATATCATAGCTTCCGCTTCAGATTCAACTTAGGTTGTCCCCGAGTATAATAATGCTTTAGCCCTTTCCACTCCGTTGGGGCTACTCAGGCGACAACATAACGACACGTTCTTTTGGTTCCCTGTTCTTTAAAATAAACGAGAACAGCATGATCTTGTGTTTAAAAAACATCGATATTTTGTTCAACCACCTCGTTCTTTTGCAGATCCAACACAGATTAGTTTTTTTTTCCTATAAGCATAACAAATTCTAAGGTAAAGAACATAAGGATGAATAACTGTTCCGTAGAAAGAACGGAAAATGCAAAGAGTTCTTGGAGTGCCAAGGGTTAACAAAAGTACCAAAGTATCTATATAGTTTTAATGATATAAAGGGGAAAAGAAAATTGTAGTATTTCGGGACTGGATTTGAAGATAATCTACTCCCAAAACGCATGTGTAATGCATCTTTGTGTTTACTTAGTACTACATAACTTATTCTAACTCTTAAATATCTATAGATACAGGAAATACCAATTTGTTTGATAAAAAATATCGATTAATCGGAAACTATTGATTGTTGGCTGGCGATTAATCGCGATGGCAAAATTTCATCGTCCAAGTCGACACTGTTAAAAATTATTACGATCTTGCACCAAACTTTGGTACCCATTTAGCTGCAACCAATATTTGGTGCTTAGTTTCACCATTTTACGATGATTTAGTGGAGAAACGCTGAACCAAAACTCATAACGTTGCATAAAACTCAAAATTCGAGTCTTCTAGTATTGTAGTAGTAGTATTTTTGTAGCGAAGCTGGCAACCCTCCGATCGCAAATGACAGCTTGTCACCGATCGGGCTCGAACTAGGAATCCCCTGATTCATAGATAGACGCCTTTATCCACTGGGCCACGGAGACCCATGATCGTCGTTGTTTTTCTTGGTGCTGCTTGTTGATGTAGCGGCAGCGAAAATTTCGGATACAGTTAAAGAGGTTGAACCAATTATCGGTGAAACCTCCGCTTTTTTTTTATATATAAAGGAATTTTGGTTCAACCTAGATTCCACCATAATCTAGTGTTGACCTCTGTTTTGCACCAAGGTATGTTGCAACGTCGAACTGAAATTTTTAACAATGCGTGTGGCAATTGCGTTTTCGTTCACAGAGGGAAAAAAATAACAAGTCGTTTTATTTATGACTTGCATGCGATACTCGAGTGCAGAGGGTTAAAATATAATCTTACCGAAGTGACGTCATACTTTTAAAAAGGGAGCTAACGAAAGAAAAGCGTTTTTCAAGTTCAAGAACATGCAGTTCTCGTCCAATTTGAAGAACAGTGAAAAAAGAAAAAGTCATTATTTTAGAGACTGAAAATCGTCACTCGAGTTAATAAATAAAATTGAATATTCATCTAAACTTATATATTTGCATTACGTACGGAGCCCCAGTTGCTCAGTTGGTAAGGCGTTCAGCTACTAATCAGGGGATTGGTGGTTCGAATCCGTGAAATGGACTTGACATAGAAAAGTAAAAAAAAGTAGTGATCTTGCGATCGGAGGGTTGCCAGCTTCGCTACAAAAATACTAGAAAGTCGTCCAGAATATCCAACAAATTATACTGGCGTGTATACGGGACTGGTGCACGATAAATCTGATCGGGGTCCAAAGTCCCGACGTCTATTGAAGGCGTTGGGTGCCAGTTCAGGTGTTTCCTCGTCATCTGACCATGGTTCTAAAATAACGAGATGTCTGTATGAATGTGTGTGTGAATGTGTTCCCGAGTTTTTCCTTCGAGATTGACCCCGAACCGTCGCCAATAGCCCACTGTGCAGCTCTAGTGCGACGTTTTTTAACAAACCAACCAACCATTACGTCCGAATCACGGAACCTCAACTTTACCGCGTTGAGTTAAATATGTTTAATGAATATTATATGAGTATTTTCTACAAGCAAAATACATTCAAAATGATCTTACCTCAGTGAACACTAGTATTAAACATTCACAGATTAAACATATAAAAAACTTGCATTTTACCGAAGATTACTTAATTTAAAATATGGAATATATCCTAATAAAAAAAATTATTACACAAATTCGTTGTAAAAAATGCGCATTTTTTTTTTAAAGGAGTTGTTATCGAAATCTTTCATAACATTTCCTGTAAATTTTGCAACACAACCGAAAATGAAACCTGGCAATCGCGTCTTTTTAATCTGTGCGATGCATTCAGACGAAAATGTCTTATTATCGATTAAATCCTGTAACATTTCCAACAACGTAAAATTTTAACTGGAAATAATATGTTGGCTTCTATAATTATACGTGATTTCTGTTGTAAAATGTAAGGGGATTTAATCAGTGAATTTGTGACAGATTCCGACTTAAAACTTAACTTCAATGCTACATTCTGCTTGCGTAATTTTCCCAGTGGATAAAGGCGTTCAGCTTGTAATCAGAGGATTGCTAGTTCGAGCTCGAGCGATGGATTTGACAAAGAAAAGTAAAAAAAAAAATAGTGATCTTGCGATCGGAGGGTTGCCAGCTTCGCTACAAAAAAAATACTAGGAAGACGTACAGAACAAACAAAAAATTATAATGGCGTGTATACAGGACTGGTGCACGATAAATCTGATCGGGGTCCTATGTCCTGACGATTATTGAAGTTGCGTCAGGTGCTAGCTCAGGTGTTCTCCTCGTCATCTGACCATGGTTCAAAAATACGAGACATCGTTCCCGGGTCTTTCCTTCGTGATCGGCCCCGAACCATCGCCACCTATAGCCCACTGTGCAGCTCTAGTGCGACGTTATTTAACCAAACCAAACTAAACCAGCTTGCGTAATTTACTTTTTTTTTTTTTTTTTTTTTCTTCTTCTTCTGTGTACTTGTTCAAAGTGAGTTCGAATTCTAAAAAATATTGCATTTTCTTATACTTTGTGTTCTTTTGTTCGATTTGGTACGACTTAATATTTTTTTATGTTGCCAAATATTGTAAATGGGCTACGGCCCACTACAATAAAAACTATTCTATTCTTTAAACAAAACACACACGTAGAATAAATAATAAATATACAAATTTGGTTTTGGTTAATTGACGCCGCACTAGAGCTGCACAGTGGGCTATTGGCGACGGTTCGGGGTCTATCTCGAAGGAAATACTCGGGAACACATACACATTTACACACACATTCATACATACACCTCGTTATTTTAGAACCATAGTCAGATGACGAGGAAACACCTGAAGTGGCACCCAACGCCTTCAATAGACGTCGGGACTTTGGACCCCGATCAGATTTATCGTGCACCAGTCCCGTATACACGCCGTTAATTTTTAAGGATGTTCTGGACAACTTTCTAGTATTTTGTAGCGAAGCTAGCAACCCTCCGATCACAAGATCACTACTTTTTTTTACTTTTCTTTGTCAAGTCCATCGCCTAGGATCGAACTAGGTATCCTCGGATTCCCAGCTGACGCCTTTAACCGCTCGGCCATAAATATACAAAAGAATTTAAACTATACATATTATATAAATTACAGCAAAGCATTTCGAAAAGGGATTTATTTAATTAGCGTCGGATATGAATAATCATTGAAAAATTAATTCCCCAAAAATATATTGTGTTTCGCAATTTTCTGTATTTGATAGACAAAATAAATAAATAAGTAAATAATAAAAAAAAATCTTGGGGCACTTTCCCGCTGATATAGAAAGCCTAGACCATGAAACAAATTTCCTAAGAGAAACAGTTACCATTTAAAAACATCTTCATAAGAATGAAGATGTCCTATAGAGCCGTAGAATTATCAACATTTTTATTAAATACCAATTTTTTTTAACTTAATATTTTTCATATTTTTAGGATATGCATATAAACAAAGTGAGATTTTAACATGGAAAAATTTGTCACATTAAAATTAACATTATTTTTCTATATTAAAAAATACGAAAATTTTACTCTTGACTTCTTTTTGATTCCCTGAATTGTCCTCAAAAGAGAGCAACTTGTACGCAAACAATTAAGAAATATGTGCAATTTTATAAATATTCCGTTGAATTATTAAACAACACTATAGAATTTCTTTTACGGTTTGTTTAATTTAAAGCCACTCTCTTGAATACTGACAGGAAATAATATTCAAAATGGAAATACTAATCTAGAAATATTCTAATAATTCCATATTCTTTTAGGAAGATGCACATTATTAAAATTTATTTCAATATTTTCAGAAGTACCACAACCAAAATCGCTACGCTATAGAATAAAAATGCGCACTGTAAAAAAAAATGTGCTTAAAACTGAGTACATGGACGTGTTTTTCTTTGAGTACAATTGCATCGTAAATGAGCGATGACCATTGTATTGTTATGAATAATGTTTCTATAATAAAAAATAATATTTTTACCCTTTGCACTCCGTTGGCGTCGCGCTCAGGCGACAACATAACGACTCGTTCTTTTGGTTCCCTGTTCTTTAAAATAAACGAGAACACCATGATCTTGTGTTTGAAAAACATCGATATTTTTTTCAACTCGTTCTTTTGCAGATCCAAAACAGATTAGGTTTCTTTTTTCTACTGTATAAGCATAACAAATTCTAGGTTAAAGAAAATATGATGAATAACTGTTTCGTAGAAAGAACGGAAAACGCAAAGAGTTCTTGGAGTGCAAAGGGTTAAATTCAAATCAATTGTTCTCCTTCATTTTTAAGAACAGATAAGAAGAAAAATAATACATTGTTATTTTGGTGACTTAAGGGCGATATTAGAGTAAAAAGGGTTAATAAAATATGCTGACAACTAAGTGATGTGATACATTTTAATGAAGTTAGATAAAGAATATCTTCTGAAACTCACGGTGACTTCAATTTGAAGAACAGGTAACATAATAACAAATCGTTATTTTGTTGACTGAGTCGCCTGCCTCAGAGGGTTAAATATAGATACTTCAAAATTGTAAAACATACCTGTGACAACTCCGATGAAAACCTTGGCAGCGGCGGCGACAAAGTGTCCGATCCGTCCGTCGACGACTTCGGCGGCAAGTTCGACCTCAGAGGTGGCGGTCCGCAAAAAATCGAATGTCTGATGACCTCAGAATGTTCCAAAATCAACTCGTGATCCGAACTGGTGTCGCTCCGGTCTTCGTCCGAATATCTTCTGACCCTTGCTTGGGACAAAGGGGGAACAGATGTGTGAGAAGCACCAATGACAGATGCTTCGGATGATGAGATGGGTGAAGTCTTGCTGAAGCGCTTGACTAGGAAACCTCGAGGCATAATTCCTAGAGGAGAGTTGAGTTGGGTTGTTTTCGGCTGGGGGCGAAAGTTCTAGCCATGTTTGAATTTTCTGTAGTGGAAACATAGAAAGAGTTCCTGGCACCATGTGCTGTTGTTCTTGCCGAACGGCTCCATTGTTTTGTTCTAATTCGATTAGATTATATATCGTCTGCTGCGTTACGGATATGGCATCAGTGGATTTTGTATTCCGAATGAGTAAAAACTAAATTTTAGTTTCGAATAATTAGATTAGTTCTTAGTTTCGAAAGCAACAGTAAAAAATTCACATCAAATTGTTTATTGACAGGAAATGGCAACAATAAGAACGGGTATAAAAGTTCTTTTTTTACGATATACAAGTCCCGTTCGAAATGACGCAAATAATCATATTTCGAATGATTAAAAAAATACGTATAAGAATAATAATTAAATTAGTTCTTAGTTTCGAATAGTAACTTTTGAAAGTAACTGTAAAAAATCACATCGAATTGTTTATTGGTATGAAATGGCAACAATCAGAACGGGATTAAAAGTTCTTTTTTACGATATACAAGTCCTATTCCGTTCCAAAATGGTGTAAATAATCATATTTCGAATGATTATAGAAAAAGTTCGAGAATAATAATTAAATTCTCACCTATAATTTTCCGAAACTAATTGAGATTTGTAAAAATAGAACAAATAACTTCTTTTATCTTCCAAAGTCAGTTCACTTCAGTTTCTTAGTTATTAGATTTGCGATAAAATCCAAAAACAGCACAAGTCCGATCTCGGAAATTATTTCTCGGTAATAACACGAATAATAGTCCGAGAATGTCCCACAAACCGTTCCAGTTCGTTCCTAATCTTGGAACAAATGTATCGTCCGATCTTCTGTTCACACAAAGATAGCAAAGTCATGAATCTTCTATTTTCGAACAGAAAAATTCCAAGTTTAATTCTACACACCGGGATTCTTATTGACTAGATTCCAATGACTAGAGAAATTTAGACTAGAAAACACACGCTGAGTGATATATTTTTATCACAGCTATCACATCGTGATTTTATTCGAAGCACATGGGAATAAAAAATGGCGACCGTTCTTCTGACATCGTTCACTGTGACGGGAACACGCGCGACTGATAACGGGGAAGCGAAAGACGGAGAGTTTTATTTCCCGCTTTTTTTTCCCTCGCTCTCAATAGGGTTGTTGGAGTTTGGGGTGGGAAAGTCGCCAAGGGAAGGTTGGCGAGAAAAAAAGGGGATGATGGAAATTGTTATAGCACTGAAGACTTCCAACCTGTTGTCAGTGTTCTGAATTGTAAACTGATGGTTGTCAGTTTTAATTTTAGGATTAATTTCTGCAATTAATAATATTTATCTCCGGTCTATAAAAATAAAACCGGTTATCAAAAATAAAATAACTTTTTCATAACTTTATTCAATATAAAATAATATTTTTTTAAAAAGGAAAACCAACTTCAAGGGGGGAAAAAAGTGCTAAAAAGTAAAAAATAATTTTTAGTTTTTGAAAAAGTGTAATTTTTTTTTTTTTTTAAATATGTAATATTAATTTTATATTTGTTGCCACTTTTTGAAATCGGCAGCAAAGTTTAGGAATGGGTTTTGAAAGTTGGCACCAACTTCATAAAGTTGTAATAAATATAAAATTAATAGTAAATATTTAAAATTACTGATGATTCAAGACTTTAAACGGAAAGTTAGAATGAAAATCCATTACACGCGCAATGAATGTTAAGCAAATGTTGAAAAATATAAGTATAATTTTGGTTAAAGAACTTGGAGGCCCGAACATGTGAAATTCCTCGATTTTAAATCAAAAAAGATATATTCCTACATGGTTAAAAAGATATACTTAAAAATAAGTGAAATATACTCATTTTGATTACATTCTATTCTTATCATAGCTCTGAATACAAAAGTTTCATTTTTGAAAAAGGATTTCTGTTAAAATTTATTACGATCTTGCACCAAACTTTGGTACTCATTCAGCTACACATACACCCAACATTTGGTCAGTGGCGGCCCGTGGTCGAAAATGTTAGTGCAGCCGAAATCATGTGACCCCCCCCCCCCCAAAAAAAAAAAATTCAAACTTTCAAAAGACATTTCTGGTATATTTATCGAAAAATCCTCAAACTTTGAGGAATCGGCAAAACAAAAAAAATATAGACATTCGCTATCTTTAAATCTTACGTCAAATTCCATTATTATGGTATCCAAAATTTCAAAATATAACATTTTAAATTTCTTAAACACATCTTCGTGAGTTCGGAAGTCATCTTATCTTTTGAAAACAATTTCTGTTTTCGAATTCGCAATTTCAAAAATACGTTTGAACGTGTTCTCATTATGGTTTTGTCTTATAATGTTCTGAATTACCTTGACTTGCTGAAGACAATAATTTATATCTAAAGATTTTTTTTGAAGAATGTCATATAAAATATCTGTTTGTTGAAAAATCAAATCAAAAATTAAAGATAAAAGTGTGAATCCAAAATCATTAAAATAATTCAGAAATCCATTTGTCCATCGAATCGCTCCCATTCACTCCCTCAACAGCCATTCCTTCCACAGGGTTGCGAAACAGCACTTATCAATACCGCCAAAGCTGAAACAATTATCGAGCCAAGGGGCTTTTCCTCCATCAGGCAAAGCGGTCTAGAGATGCTAGTAAAATACTCGGTCCCCTCCCCACACGTCCCGCCGATTCAAACACGGGAGCCAATCAATTCACAGAATTCTCAAGTACAGCTCGAGTTGAAAAAATCCTTTTGAGCTGCGTTTTTGACGTCACAGCCTCATTTTAACGTGAAGGGGAAGTCATACCACGTAAGGTTGTCATGGCAACGATGCAGCCGATTTCTGACTTCGCTTTTTAGCTGCAATTTTCATTGCCTGAAGTTTTTTTTCCCTTCTGAATTGTGCATTACGGCAAAAAGGTTTGCTATTTATCGGAGATTTTGTTTACTACCGTAGAAATTTCATTTTCAATTCTAATCTTCATTTAAGAAAATTAGTAAAATATCTGATTTTAGTTTTTGATGAATTTAGGTGCAGCCCGGCTGTACTTGCTGTAGTGGGCGAGCCGCCACTGCATTTGGTGCTTAGTTTTACCATTTTACGGTGCTACCACCATAGGCGTAGGAAGTAGGGGGGCTGGGGGGCTCGAGCCCCCCCCCCCCTAGGAATTATTTTGAAGGGGCTCAGCCCCCCTAATATTATACTATTTTTTTAAAAAAAAATTACTTAAAAAACAAATTGTAGAAATAGAGAATTCCTACAAAGAGGCATTCGAAAGAAAGCGTCCCTTATTTATTCTAAACGTGTTTTAAAGTGGGGGGAATTTGCTTTGAAAGCTACAACGCTAAAGCTTTAAAGAGTTATTTTAAGAACAATGTAAAAAATACGCTTTTAAATAATAAAAATATTATTTGTGGACATTTCATAAATTATAATCGTATTTCCCATAATTTATTCCCTTTGAAATAATAAACCATCAGATTCATGCACTATTTTCTAAACAGCTTATATAGTTGAAATTTCTTCTTTTAGAAAATTACATTTTATAGAAAGTTAAATAGAGACGAATTCCTCAAATCTGAAAAAATTAATATTTTAGCGTACAATACGGACATTTGAAATTACTATTAACCTGTTCCTGGTTACTTTTATGTTCTAAAGCTGTCAAAACAAAAGCGGATACAAGTTAAAACATTTAACATTAAAACATTTTAAAGCATTGATTGTTTTTTAATTGTTTAATAGCGGGCAACTCCGTACTATTTTATATTGTATAACAATATTATATATTGAAAAAAAAAATTCAGCCCCCTCTGAAAAAAAGAAGTTCCTACGCCACTGGCTACCACGGATGGTTTCGTGGTGAAACGTTGCACCAAAACTCATAACATTGCATAAAACTCAAAATTCGAGTTTCCTTAACATTGCAGTAGTAGTATTTTTGTAGTGAAGCTGGCAATCCTCCGATCGCAAATGATAACTTGTCATCAATCGGGCTCGAACTAGGAATCTTTTGATTCATATCTGAACACCTTTATTCACTGGGCCACGGAGGCCCTTGTTCGTCGTTGTCTTTCTCGAAGGGGATTCCTCGGCTTGTTGATGTAGCAGCAGCGAAAATTTCGGATGCAGTTAAAGAGGTTAAACCAATTATCGGTGAAACCTCCGCTTTTTTTTATAAAGGATTTTTGGTTCAGCCTAGATTCCACCACAACATGGTGTAGACTTCCGTTTTACACCAATATATTGTACACCATTAACCGGAAATTTTTAACAGCGTACTCAAAAATGAGTACAATGAGTAAAAAGATCAGTCTTTAGATCCAGGACTTAGCGGGAATCGAACCCAATCCGTCTACTCGATGTCGTCAGCACCGAAGTCCAGTGCCTAATCCGTTGTACTACCACAGCAACGAGAAGTAATGTTAAAAAGGCGTGGCAAAAGAATTGGTAGCAAGATAATTGAGTCTTAATAACTCAGTTTCCATTTAAGCAATCGACATCAAATCATGTGGAAAACCATCTTCTGAACACCTATTTGAAGTGTGTCAGGTCGCTTTGTTAAGATGGCTTGAGCAGAAGCTGATATTTGCAATATTACATCACACTGCTCCTTTTTGCGAAAGTACGATTACTGAAATTGGAACATAACTTTGAATAACTTTGAATGCATTTTTTTTACTGGGTTCACTTTTGGTCAATACCTCATTTCAAGGTCATGTAGCACATTGATAACTTATTAAAATATATATATAAAAAAAAAGGGAAAAATCGGTTTGATTTATCTAATTTTGAAACTAAACGGCTCAATTTCCTTTTAATTTTTCAGTGTACGTATTATTAATAATATTTTGTCTATCTATTTTGGTGAATTTTTCATTATTTGTTATTTTAGTAAATTTAGACTATCACCGGCCGAAACTAAAAACTGAATAATATGTGGCAGTTAATTTATTTTAATAGAACTTAATATTGGTTGAATATTTTATTTTTTTTAAAAAATCAACTTTTGTTTTAACACTAGTAAATTAATAATACTACTACTAAATTGAACAACAGTACTCGATACTAAAAATAATATTTTAATTACCTTTCAAACTAAGTCTGAACCCATAGGTTTATTAATCGTTGCTGTTTACAAATTCCAAATATGTCTTTAGCAGTAACTCTTAAAAAAAAAAAAAAATTAAAAAAGTGGCCTTTGTGGCCGAGCGGTCAAAGGCGTCAACTGTGAATACGAAGAATCGTGGTTCGATACCATGCGATGGACTTGACAAAGAAAAGTAAAAAGTAGTGATCTTGTGATCGGAGGGTTGCTAACTTCGCTACAAAATACTAGAAAAGTCGTCCACAACATCCGCAAAAATTAACGGCGTGTATGTGGGACTGGTGCACGTTTAATCTGATCTGGGTCCAAAGTCCCGACGTCTATTGAAGGCGTCGGGTGCCAGTTCAGGTGTTTCCTCGACATATGACCATGGTTCTAAAATAACGAGGCATCGTTCTCGGGTCTTTCCTTCGAGATAGACCCCGAACCGTCGCCAATAGCCCACTGTGCAGCTGTAGTGCGACGTTAATTAAAAAAAGAACCCCAAAAAAAAACCAAAAAAAAGTTTCTTTGGGATCCTGAAAAGCGAATACCTGCCAAACATGGTAATTCGACTTAAAGCTACAAATGACTCTTCGTTGATCGTTGGTGAATGAGAGAATTGACTCCTCCTCTTTCGTCGACGATTTGCGCCGTAAGAACAACGCTTCGGTATTTGTCGGATTGTCCCGAAGGAAGGAATCTCATTGGTCGATCCGGATGGAAGCATGTCAATCAAACAAGATTCCGCCTTTGTTTGTTCGATGACGCGGTTGTTCTTTCAAGATTGAAGGAGTAAAAAATGAAGGTCTGATGTTAGAATTTCGAACTTTTTCAGATCGAAAATTGTGAAAATCATTGTTCGTTTTGTTTGTTCGCAGGATGTTGTATTAAAAACGAAATTTACGATTTCTTAATTGCTCAGAAAATTGACGACTGCGCAATTCGACCTTCAGGTAGAATGTTCTATTTCTTAAATTTCAACGTATTTTATATTCGATTCTATATCAACAACATTTTCACTTTTATTGTTGACATTTAAAAAAAAAAAAACTTCTATAGCAATTTCATTTTATTTTCGAAATCTTAGATTACCTATAGTACAATGAATGCTGCAATGTAAAAAAATAAAGATACTGAAAAATGAGTACCTGAACGTACTCGTTTTTCTTTGAGTACAATTGTATCGTAAATGAGCGCTGACATACTCCAATTTAAGTAACCGTACTTTCTCAAAATGACTAGTGTGATTTAATATTGCTAATCTCAGCTTCTGTTCAACCATCTTAACAAAGCGACCTGATAAACTTAAAATAGTTGTTCAGAAAATGGTTTTCCACATTATTTGATGTCGATTGCTTAAATGGAAATTGAGTTATTACAACGCAATTATCTTGCTTCCTATTCTTTTGGTACCCCTTTTTAACAAGTCTTCAGTTTATAACTTCTTTACGTCGCCCTGGTAGTACAACGGACAAGCCAATGGACTGCGGTGTCTTAGGATATGGGTTTGATTCCCGTTAAGTCTTGATTGTAATTGTTGATATTTATTGAAAGTGATTTATGGAGACAACCTATGCAGGCTAGTTTATATTTTATTAATTGTGCTTCTTTTGAGTACATGGCTTTTTCAAAATTGTAATTCATGTATTCGGCGCCATGATAAGCATTGAATGTACTCAAAAATGAGAACATTTTACTTAATTTTGAGTATTTTACTTAACTCATCTCTATTTAATAATTCTTTAGGACATTTAATAAGTCCCGACGTCTATTGAAGGCGTTGGGTGCCAGCTCAGGTGTTGTCCTCATCATCTGACCATGGTTCAAAAATACGAGGCATCGTTTCCGGGTCTTTCCTTCGAGATAGGCCCCGAACTGTCGCCAATAGCCCACTGTGCAGCTCTGGTGCGACGTTAATTAACCAAATGTAACGAAACCATACCTTTATTAATAAAAACTAGCTTACGTATATATTTTTTTACAAATACTTTTAATTCAATAAAATGAATATTTAAATTGTCGCATTATAAATATTATAAAATAATCTACTGGTAGGTAATGTAATTAAAATATAAATTTATTATTTAATATTAATACTTTTGCAAATAACCGGGCTAAATATTTTCTTACAGATGCAATATTTCTTGTTAATCATTTGCTTCAAACGAACAATTATGGGTAGCTGAAAAGTGTCATTTGTACTGAAGAAACTTAAAACAATGTGAATTGCTCTGTGACATTTCTTTTTGTTGCTAAGTGAGTTGCGCGCCGCGGCATCTTCGTTGCTAGGTGGATTGCTCTCGACTGGCAACCCTTCAAGATTACCATCTCATCTCTTTGAGCAAACGTGGTGTGGGTTGGATGGTTGAAAAGCGTCGCACTAGAGCTGTACTCGTATGAAAGAACGGGAACACTGTCTGGTATTTTTGAACCATATATAGTCAGGTGATTAGTTGATGTTGGAACAAAGCAACAATACATTGCTGTTTATAAGCTGCTGGTACCTCCTTAGAGCAGTCGTTTTGGGGTTTCTCACCCCCTCCGAGCAATCGGCTTTGGCACTGGGCAATACATTGCTTAAAAAAATAAGTCTTACCCATTTCGAGCAGTTGTTTGGAATTTCTCTTCCTCTTCGTAAAAGTCGGTTTTGGGACCAGGCAAATTTCATTTAGAATCAATAAAATTTTAATTTATAATCAGTTTTTATTTATAATCAGTCTATATAAGTTACCCTACGAAAATGTTTTATGATGAAACTGAAATACACGGTCTTAACCTTTGAGCATGAATGGACTGTAGTAGAGCGAATATGACGTCATCATCGTGATGCAAACATCTCAGCACCAAACAACACGTGACTTCTTTTCAAAATGTATGAATGAAAAAACGTTCGCGATTGACTTGTGATTTGGAATTAATAGTAAATGGGTTACTTCATGAAGTACAGTATATTTTTATAAATGAAGTAGAATTTTTTTTTTGAATGGATGACGTAGTAAACCACGTGTCTGGGGGCCATACTTGTTGGCCTCACTATGGTGTTAGCGAGATTATAATCTTATTATTTCTCTACTATGAGGGATCCATGCTCAAAGGTCTTATCATAGAGCCAAAACTTTTAAACTATACAGTCACAGAGACAGTGTCACACAAGCAATGCCGTCATATGTATACTCCAGAATCCCATGCGTAAAATCATCATCATCATCAGCAGCAGCAGATGCAGAAGTGAAGGCGTTCACCGGTAACAAAGCATCTGCGTGGCCGATGACCGTAAAAAGAGAACGAAAGGGTTTAGGAGACGAACAGGTGGGCATCAGGTATCGGGGGGGGGGGGGGGGGGGGGGGGCGTGCTTACAAAAATACCCGTATCTCTTTGTCTCTCGCGTCTGAGGTCGTCTGCTCTTGTGGAACGTTGGAATACTGTATGAATTGTCTTTAGTGGAATGGCTCGTCAAGCGACGCATGCGCAATGTAAAAAAAATGTGCTCAAAAATGAGTACATGGACGTACTCGTTTTTCTTTGAGTACAATTGCATCGTCAATGAGCGATGACGTACTCCAATTTTAGTATCCGTACTTTCTCAAAAATGAACAGTGTGATTTAATATGGCAATTCTCAGGTTCTGTTCAAGCCATCTTAACAAAGCGATCTCGGAAACATAAAATATTTGTTCAGAAGATGGTTTTCCAAATTATTTAATGTCGATGAAGAAGTTATGAAACTTATGTATTCGGAGCTATGATAAGAATCGAATACAATCAGAAATGTGCACATTTTACTTTACTTACATTTATTCATTTTTGATTACATTCGATGCTTATCATAGCTCTGAATACATAAGTTTCATTTTTGAATAAGACATGCACTCCAAAATGAGTAAAAATGAATAAAAAGAGCAGTTGCTTGCCTACATAGGCTGCCTTCATAAATCAATTTCAATAAATATCAACAATTACAACCAGGACTTACCGGGAATCGAACCCAATCCGTCTACCTGATTTCGCCCCCACCGAGGTCCAGAACTATATCCGTTGTACTACGAGAGCTACGTGAAGAAGTTATAAACTAGAGTTATGTTAAAAAGGCGTGGCAAAAGAATAGGAAGTAAGAAAATTGAATCGTAATAACTCAGTTTCCATTTGAGCAATTGAGATCAAATAATGTGAAAAACCATCTTCTGAACAACTATTTTAAGTGTGTCAGATCGCTTTGTTAAGATGGCTTGAACAGAAGCTGATATTAGCAATATTAAATCACACTGCTGATTTTTGCAAAAGTACGATTAGTTAAATTTGAGTACGTCATCGCTCATTTATTATACAATTTTACTTAAAGAAAAACGGAGCCCCAGTTGCTCAGTTGGTAAGGCGTTCTTCTATTAATCAGAGGATTGGTGGTTCGAATCCGTGAAATGGAAAGTAGTGAAGTAAAAAAGTAATGAGCTTGCGGTTGGAGGGTTGACAGCTTCGCTACAAAAATACTAGAAATTCGTCCAGAATATCCAACAAATTATACTGGCGTGTATACGGGACTGGTGCACGATACATCTGATCGGGGTCCAAAGTCCCGACGTCTACTAAAGGCGTTGGGTGCCAGTTCAGGTGTTTCCTCGTCATCTGACCATGGTTCTAAAATAACTAGGTGCATGTATGAATGTGTGTGTGTGTATGAATGTGTATGTGTTCCCGGGTCATTCCTTCGAGATTGACCCCGAACCGTCGCCAATAGCCCACTGTGCAGCTCTAGTGCGACGTTGATTAACAAAACCAAACTAAAGAAAAACGAGTACGTCAATGTATTCATTTTTAAGCACATTTTTTTACGGTGCAAACTATACATAAAATAAAAAAGGGCAGTTTTTCGATATATAAAATGCTATTCATACACTGGTATATATATATATATATATATATATATTAATAATAATCGCGCAACAACTGTCATATCCAGAACGTAAATCGGCGTCCCCAAATAATTAGAGCAAAGAGGGGGGGATTTCACAAGAATCCAAGGGGGTGATAAAAAAACCGGATTTGACTGACACATGTGTCACTGGATTAAGTGCGAATTCTTTCTCTGGTCCATTCCCGGCGTGAAAGGAGGCGGGGCATTCGGACACATCTGTCAATCAAACTCTTCAGTCCATCGATTATTATATGGAACTTCTTTTTTTTTTTATTATTGTCGCCCATGAATTCAAGTTGAGCTAATAGAAAGAAGGGGTCTGGAACATTCACAGATGGGTGTAGTCATTTCGAATCCTGTATTGAAACAGCATGGGGGTTTTAGGGGTGGTTGGGCAACTTGGAGAATTTGTCTTGAAGTATTCTGAGAAATATGTTGCGATTGTGGAATTCTGTGGGAAGATGGATATGATTGGGAAATATTAGGAAATTCTTTTGGGGGTTTCTGGGTAAGGGATGGAACTTGAGTGATGAAAGTTCTTGAATGTTGTTTTCTTCAATATATATGCAAAATGGCGTTTGGTTTTGAGTGGGACGATGGAATTGTTGTGGAAGATTTGATGGTTGGAATTTAGGTTATACTGAGAGATCATTGTAATGACACTTGTGATGGGTTGGTTTTATGTTTTATTAAATAACGTCTCACTAGAGCTGCACAGTGGGCTATTGGCGACGGTTCGGGCCTATCTCGAAGGAAAGACCCGGGAACGATGCCCTGTATATTTGAACTATGGTCAGATGACGATTGGTTTTGTTTTGTCAATTAACGTCGCACTAGAGCTACACAGTGGGCTATTGGCGACGGTTCGGGGTCAATCTCGAAGGAAAGACCCGGGAACACATACACATTTACACACACATTCATACATGCACATCGTTATTTTAGAACTATTGTCAGATGACGAGGAAACACCTGAAATGGCACCCAACGCCTTCAATAGACATCGGGACTTTGGACCCCGATCAGATGTATCGTGCACCAGTTCCGTATACACGCCGTTAATTTTTGCGGATATTCTGGACGACTTTTCTAGTATTTTGTAGCGAGGCTGCAACCCCCCGATCGCAAGATCACTACTTTTTACTTTTCCTTGTCAAGTCCATCGCCTGGCATTGGACCAGGAACCTTCGTATTCCCAGTTAACGCCTTTAACCGCTCGGTCACGGATTCCTCCACTTGTGCTGAAATTTAGTTATTAAATTGCTTACAATTTTTTGACAATATGAATATATATACTCTGTTAAAAATAGGTACTCAAAAATAAGTAAAATTTACTCATTTTTGATTACATTCGATGCTTATCATAGCTCTGAATATATGAGTTTCATTTTTGAAAAAGGCATGTATTCAAATATGAGTGTAATGAGTAATAATTAATAAAAAAAGCAGTAGATTGCTTACATAGGCTGCCTTCATAAATAATTTTCAATAAATATCGACAATAACAACCAAGATTTACAGGGAATCGAACCCGGATCCTCAGACGTCGCAGTCCTGGGCCTAATCCGTTGTGTCAGGGCGACATGAAGAAGTTATAAATAGAAGAAATGTTTAAAAGGTGTGCCAAAAGAATGGAAGTAAGAAAATTTATTTGTAATAACTCAGTTTCCATTTCAGCAATCGACATCAAATAATGTGGAAAACCATCCTCCGAACAACTATTTTAAGTGTGTCATGTAGCTTTGTTAAGATGGCTTGAATATAAGCTGAAATTAGAAATATTAAATTACACTGCTCAATTTTTTTAATGTACGGTTACTTAAATTTGAGTACATACCGCTCATTTACGATGCAATTGTACTCAAATAAAAACGAGTAGGTTCAGGTACTCATTTTAAGTACCGCTTTCTACAGTATGTGTTTATATAGATAGATTTTTGGATTTTTCTCCCTTTGATTTTTGGCTTGTTATCGACCGTTTGGCGAGATATTGTGTTTTATTATCTAATTTGGATTTCAGCTGATTAAGTATATAAATAAATTATATTTTTTAACAAAAAGTTACAAAAGGCCTCAAGTGACGCCGCAACCTACAAAAAATCTATTTATATAAAAAAAATCTGTTAAATATTGAAGTGTCTGCTTATTTAAAAAAATTATGTTATAATTTAAAAAAGTGAATTTGGGCTAATTTTACGCAAATTAAAAAACTTCGTTTCTTCGTTCATTTTAAATTAATAAACTTTATTGTATTAAATTAAAGGTTGCACTGATATACTTCTACCAATACTGTTTTTTTAGGTTTTTTTAATACGAGATCTGGAATATTTTTTACGAACGTGGCTTTTAGCAGGCTAACATGAGGAAGTTGGTCAGAGTATATATAAGCTATTCCGGTTTGGCGTTCCTTTCTTGTTGGCTGCTTTGGCGACGTAGCGTTATTTCTTCTTTTTTTTTGGCTTAACTTTGCGACACTATCGGTGACGCTTGATTTTATTAATCAATTTAGAAGATCACAAGTTGCATTTGAAAATTTTGAAATGGTTATACCAAAACATTTTTATTACAGCGCATAATATAATTGACTTTATAGAAGTATTAATAAAAAAACAACTAAATGTTGTTTTGTGACAACGAAATAGAAATTAAAAATGAATTGAATTCGTGTACACGATTTTGTACACGAATGTACACGAAATCACTCGAAATCATAAACATTATTTTCTATTATACCTTCCGAAAATTGAAAAGATAATCTCAAATAACTTGTTTACAACATAACAGCATTTCTACAAAATACTTTTATTATGCAGCAGTAAAATGTCTCCAAAATCGTTTTTGATCGTGACATATCACATTAATAGCAGAAGCGATTTCAATGTAACATTTTCAATGTCCAACCTCTGAAATAGATTCTTTGAGAAACATCATTGAAAATTTGTCTAATTTATTAAAATTGATTTTCGAACCACAACCTGTCGGGAAGTACAAACTGTGGTTCATTATAACTATTAAAAAGTGAAGTTATGATTTCTTAATGCGATTTTTCTTTCTGGCAACACGCATTTCTGCGGTAGATTACAAGTCACGTATCTGGCAACGGTGTTGTCTTACGATACCCAGACGTATCAAATTTATTGTTGTAGAATTCGCTGTCAACCGACAATAAAAGAATCAAAGGACCTCCCAAATAGGCTTAATGGTCCACAAGGGGCTTTGATCATCGCAAAATGATTGCAGCTTTCGGAATTGTCGGTGGATTCTTTCGTGAGTATCGATTGCGTATCGTTGTTGTCACGCGATTATATCGTATCATTTCACGAACCAATTACTGTTGGTTTTATTTCCCGCTCTTTTTTCTTTTTCAATTACTCTCGCGCCAGTCTGCGATGCGAACTGTCAAAGTTCGAACCGTTGCGTGCGCCATTTGCAATTACGGTATAATATGGAACGGGTCGCCATAGCTAAATGAGAAAGAATTTGAATTTCCATTCAATAGATCTTCCTTTTTTTTTTTCGGTATTGAAAGTAAATATCAGACTGTGGTATATTTTTTTCGAATCATAAATAAATGATAATTAATTGTTTGAGGAACATCGGTCAGTATTAATGTTTCGACGCTGTAGCGGGAATGGAATGATTCTTTCCAAATATTTTCATTCTTTGTGAATAGAATTTTTCGAAATTGTATGTAAATACCAGAAAATGAAAGTTTTTAAATTACCTTTGTACATTTATAGATGTTTGGTTAGGTAATGATCCTTACCATTGTAAATTCGGGAAATTTCTATTTACTTGGAATAATCGTAATTGTCCTGAACTGGAAAAGATAACAATTGTTGTATTTTTTGTATCGATTAATTTTAAACTGTTATTCAGTTACTACAATAAAACTCATCAAAGTATGCATTAACATATTAAAAGAAGTTGAAAATATTGTCAACGTGTGTGTTAAGAAAAATCGTTAGGTTTGGTTTACATATCAATTCCTTTTTTATAAAAGGAAACGACGGCAATAAATATAACTATATTCCAATATCAAGAGAAAATGTCTAATACCATTACAATAAAGGATTCATAAAAACGTAATCCTTTTATAACTTTTATAAATAAGGGAGATCGTTAATTTTTTAAAAATTTAAGAGCAGACTTGTGCATTTTTTTGACGATTTTGATTATGTCGTCATTTACGAAACGTAGAATTTACATACATTTTCTCAAAGTTTCAATAAAAGCTAAATTTAAGGCTTATCTACGATTTTAAAGCATTAGCATATAGTTATAGAGAGATATAAGCACTGTAAAAAAAGGTGCTTAAAAATAAGTACCTGAACAACTCGTTTTTTCTTTGAGTACAATTGCATCGTAAATGAGCGATGACATACTCAAATTAAAGTAATCGTACTTTCTCAAAATGAGCAGTGGGATTTATTATTGACAATCTCGGCTTCTGTTCAAGCCATCTTAACAAAGCGACCTGACACACTTAAAATAGGTGTTCAGAAGATGGTTTTCCACATTATATGTCAATTGCTTAAATGGAAACTGAGTTATTATAACTCAATTATCTTAATTACCATTCTTTTGGCACATCCTTTTAACATTATTTCTGTTTATAACTTTTTCACGTCGCCCTAGTAGCATAACGGATACGTCTCTGCAGGGTCTGGGGTTGATTCCCGGTAAGTCTTGGTTGTAATTGCTGGTATTTATTGAAAGTGATTTATGAAGATAGCCTATGTAGGCGAGATACTGCTCTTTTTATTCATTGTTACACATTTTTGAGTGCATGCCTATTTAAAAAAATGAAACCTATGTATGCGGAGCTATGATAAGTATCAAGTGTATTAAAAATTTGTACATTTTACTTATTTTTGAGTACTTATTTTTAACAGTGTATATTTGGTTAAAAAGAAAAAAACGACAAAACAAATTTCCTCAGTTTGACGAAATATTCAATTGGAGCATATAGCACGTCTGTTTCGTCAAAAATGACAAAAGTTTCGCCAAAAATGACAAAAGTTTCGTCAAAAAGGACAAAAGTTTCGCCAAAAATGACAAAAGCTTCGCCAAAAATGACAAAAGTTTCGTCAAAAATGACAAAAGTTTCGTCAAAAAGGACAAAAGTTTCGCCAAAAATGACAAAAGCTTCGCCAAAAATGACAAAAGCTTCGCCAAAAATGACAAAAGTTTCGTCAAAAAGGACAAAAGTTTCGCCAAAAATGACAAAAGTTTCGTCAAATATGAGACTGAATTTTTAACAGTCCATCAACTACAATCATACCACCCTACTATACCAGTTCCACCGAATACATTTCAGTTTGATATTCGAATAACTTTCAGCAACATCCAACTGTTGACAGCGCAAACTTCAAGGTGACCTCAAAATGAATAAAAAAAAATCCCCCCTTCCACACTTGTTCCCCAAATGAATCAAAAACTGCAGAAGGAAGAGACAACTTTTCCCTTATTTCCCCTATTCAGCGAGGGGAAGGAACCTTTAGGTGCAGATCATCCATTGTACAAAAGACGGAGAGGGAAAAAGCTGGTGTGACGCGTGCCATCGCGCGTGCCCTTGCCGTGCCAGGGGTCGTGTGGCACCGCTGGCACACCACACAACCTCTTCGTCTTTTGTGAAAGTTTCCTACTTGCTAATATGGAGAAAGCTGAGAGGGGGGGATTTTCTTTTCATTTTGGGGAGTTTGGCAGCATTGGCGTGTGTAGAAAAAAAAAAGTTAGGGTAGATTATATTTTGGAGTTTTTACCGTATAGGTTGAAGGTGACCTTGGTTGGTTTTGTTGGGTTATTAAAAAAAAATGTAAACAGATGCCGATGCTCTGTCGTCTGTCGGAACGTCGGACTGTTTGTTCGACTTTTATTTGACTTTGGTTTTTTTAGGGAAGGGGGAGGGAGTGTGTGGAATATATGTCTTTGGTTTGAAATGTTTGAGCTATTTCGGGAGTTTATGAAGTGAAATAATTTTTTTTAATCTACACTTAAAAATAGGTGTTACTACATGTTAAAAGTAGGTGTTACTACATGTTAAAAGTAGGTGTTACTACATGTTAAAAATAAGTACTTAAAAATTAGTAAAATTCACTCATTTTTTATAATATTCGATACTTATCATAGCTCCGAATACATAAGTTCCATTTTTGAAAAAAAAAAACGTGAACACAAAAATGAGAAAAAGGAATAAAAAGAGCAGTTGCTTGCCTACATAGGATGCCTTCATAAATCACTTTCAATAAATATCAAGAATTACACCCAAAACTTATCGGGAATTGAATCCAGATCCTCAGGCACCGCAGCTCAGTGCCTTACCCGTTTTACTACCAGAGCGATGTGAAGAAGTCATAAACAAAAGTAATGTAAACAGGCGTGGCAAAAGAATGGGAAGTAGATAAGTAAGTCAAAATAACTGAGTTTCCATTTAAGCAATCGACATCAGTTAATGTGGAAAACCATCTTCTGAACAAATATTTTAAATTTGTCAGATCGCTTTTTTTAAGATGGCTTGAACAGGAGCTGAAATCAACAATAATAAATCACACTGATCAATTTTTAGAAAGTACAGATACTTAAATTTGAGTACATCATCGCTCATTTACAATGCAATTGTATTGAAAAAACGCGCATATTCAGGTACTTATATTTAAGCACATTTTTGTTGCAGTGTGACATTTTTACGTGCATTCCCCTAACTATGTTATTTTTATTGATCTCATAAAATGCCTTATTTTATGTATGTCTTCTTTCTGATGTAGAAAGTTCTATAATCAATGGCATATGAAAGAAATTCACTTTATATGTTATTTTGAATATACTTGTAGATGCAAAGGATTATATGTATGATTTATTTCTTTATACACTAAATAAGTAATTTGATTTTCCTCTATATTCTTGTATTATAATTTTAAAAAAAATATTGATTATTATTTTCCTTAAAATACATAAAATGTTGTGCCTGTACTGTAACAAATGTCGAATTTTACATTTTAAATCAACGTCCTTTGCTTGTACTCATTTTTTATGTGCTGCATATAATTTTTGTTTTTTGGATTACTGAAATTTGTAGTATGAAATGTATTCTTATTTCATACTACATATTTAATTTTGTGTACTAAACTCTTCATTCTGCACACTGTTAAACATTATTATGACCGCGCTCCAAAATTAAGTACCCAATTAGGTACTGCAACCGCAACATTTGGTGCTTACTAATTAAGTGGTGAAACGTTGCACCAAAACTAATGACGTTGCATAAAACTCAAAACTCGAGAGTTTTTTTTAGTATTTTAGTAGTAATATTTTTGCAGCGAAGCTGGCAACCCTCCGAACGGAAGATACAACTTTTTTACTTTTTTTTGTCAAGTCCACCGATTGGGATCGAAATAGGAATTCTCTTATACATAGCTGAACGTCTTTATTCACTGGGCCACGGAGGTCCTTGTTAGCCGTTGTCTTTCTTGGAGGGGATTCCTCGGCTGGTTGATGTATCGACAGCGAAAATTTTGGTTGCAATTAAAGAGGTTGAACCAATTATCGGTGAAACCTCCGCTTTTTTCTGATAAAGGATTTTAAGTCCAACCCAGATTCCACCCTAATTTGGTGTAATCTGCTGCAGACAGGGCCCCCCATTGTTCCCATATAAACCCTGAAATATCAAATCAAGCCTTTACATGCACTAAAATCCTGGCCCCTAGATGACAACGAAACACATTATAAATAATATTTAATAAACATTAATAAGTAATGAAAATTTTCCTAATATTCTTTAGTATGCTTTTGATTATTTTTCCAATATTCGAACACATTTAACACAAGTGGTAACTTTTTTGTTGTTAAATTGAGTAATGCCACTTTTTTAAGGAAAATTTAGTGGCAAACTATGTTAGGATTGATAAATATTTATATAAAATGTGTGATCTGGGGGCCCCTCAAAAATATAAAGTGTAAGCATGGGCTTCCTGGGCCTATTCGGTAATCAGGACCTGGCTGCAGACCTCTGTTTTGCACCAAGATATAGTACATCCTTGAAATAAAAATTTTAACAAATTGTATAGTCACTTAAAAGTAGTTAATTCCAATAAAAAATGGCAAATCAAATTACCAACCGATTTATTACAATCACTGTCATTCGCTAACAGGAGTCCTTCAGCCCAACACGCATCTAACGGACATTTCCCTCACGACTCCAACACAAACAATTTTCCCCTACAAAAGGGAAAAACCCAAACAAGAAAAGTCCACCTGGATATCAACAGCCTCTTCAGCATCTTCTTTCATCGGCGACCTTTTCATAGGCATCCGGGGTATTGCACCAACGCTTTGCGGGTCTTTCGGACAGTGGTAAACAGGAAGGAAAGATGTTCTATTCGAACCGTCCGTTGATCCCCGTTACAGTCAAAGTCCGAGCTTGTTTGCGGGGGCCGTTTAACCCCCATATTTTTTTTTCACTTTCAGGAATGACCCTCCACCCCCCCTCCCCCCTGGTATATCTTTGTGAAAGGGACAGTTTTATTGAGTGGGGCTACCAGATTTGGGGAGGAATCGGTAGTTTGGCGAAATTTTATTTCGGTGTTTATGTTACTGCGGATGTATGAGATTACAGAGCTCGTGTATATACTGTTAAAAATAGGTACTCAAAAATAAGTAAAATTTACTCATTTTTGAGTACATTCGATGCTTACTATAGCTCGAATACATAAGTTGCAATTCGTACTCAAAAATGAGTGCAAGGAATAAAAAGAACACATGTAGCCTACATAGGCTGCCTTCGTAAATCGCTTTCAATAAATATTGACAATTACAACCAAGATACACCGGGAATCGTATGCAGATCCTCAGGCACCGCAGTCCAGTTCCTTATCCGTTGTACAACCAGGGCGACGGGAAGAAGTTATAAACAGAAGAAATGTGAAAAAGGTGTGCCAAAAGAATGGGAAGTAAGATAATTGAGTTGTAATAACTCATTTTCCATTTAAGCAATCAACATCAAATAAAGTGAAAAACCATCTTCTGAACAACTATTTGTAGTGTGTTAGGTTGTTTTGTTAAGATGGCTTCAACAGAAGCTGAGATAAGAAATATTAAATCACACTGATCATTTTTGAGGAAGTATAATTAATTACATTTCAGTACATTATCGCGTATGTACGATGCAATTGTACTCATAGAAAAACGAGTATGGTCAGATACTCACTTTTAAGTACTTTTTTTTACTGTGTATGCCAAAAAAAATATTGCCTCTTTATTTTGATTTCTTAAAGGCAAACAAATCTCAGTTTCCATTTAAGAAATCGACATAAAATAATGTGGACCTTTTTACCACACTTTTTTTAACATGTCTTCTGTTTATAACTCCTACCCGTCGCCCTGGTAGTACAACGGATAAAGCACTGGAACGTCGGTGCCTTAGGGTATGGATTCGATTCCTGGCAGGTCTTGGTTGTAATTGTTGATATTTATTATGAAGATATTTATTATGATATTTATTATGTATGAAGGCAGCCTATGCCGGCAAGCAAATACTCTTTTTTATTCATTTTTACTTATTTTTGAGTACATGTCTTTTTCAAAAATGAGCACATTTTACTCATTTTTGAGAACATATTTTTAACAGTGCTTCAAAATATCCACACCAAAAATCAACGGTATTCCAATGCCAATTACCCCACCATTTTAATTAATTACATCACTCATTAACTCACAAACCCAAACTCTCACATTTGGCGTTATTTACATCCCATTTGGCGAAATATCCCACTTCCCCAAACCCACCAAAACAACACTGTCTCAATACGCGTGCAAAGCACCGCTCCATTATGAAAAATATCTGCACGCCAGTCCATTCTTCACATATACCTCCCCCTCATTGTATTCCACGGCACGTGCCCCCCCCCCTACAGACACTCTTCAATGTCAAAAGGACGATATGAAAGGGGGGGGGGTGTCTATACCCCTCCCCCCCGTTATACACCCCTCGCTGCAGCTGCTAGAATGAAGTGTACCCCCCTGTTTTCAGAGAGCGGAGAGTCGGCTTTCATTTGACCCCTGTAGAACTGTTTTTACGGCCATAGTAGGGTCCCGACAGTGAAGCCAGCTTTCAGGGGGATGGATGGATATGTACTGTTGGGTTTTGGTGGGGCCTGTCAGGTTCGGTGTATGTCTCAGAATATAAGGGGGGGGGGGGTTGTTATGGTAATAATTGGGAGGGAGGGGGGAGTTTTTGAGATAATGCGAGGTGATTTGGCGTGAAAAGTGGAATTAGAGCGGGGAGTTTCGAGTGTGGGATTTTAATCTTTTGTCTAATTGAACAGGTGACATTTGATCAAGGAATCAGTGTGTTAAAAATGCATGTTCATTTTCGGAAAAAATGTTGGTCATTGTTGACGGAACAAAAGTCTGCTGTTTGCTTTGATTGTAGATTTCGTCAAACCGAGGTGATTTATTTCGTTTTTTTTTTTTTTCGCGAAATTTATTTCCTTAAAAATGGGTACGATTTCAAATAAATGTCGGTAGGAAAAAAAAAGACGTAAGAATAATATAAAGTAAACGTATTTTACTAGACAAAATGGGTTTGGTAAATATTCCTCCTTCCATATTTGGTAAAAATTATAAATTAAAAAAATCTAAAAAATAATCACTGTAAAAAAAGACATTTAAAAATGAGTACCTGAACATACTCGTTTTTCTCTAAGTACAATTGCATCGTAAAAGAACAATGACATACTCAAATTTAAGTAATCGTACTTTCACAAAAATGAGCAGTGTGATTTAATATTGATACCTTTCCACATTATTTGATATCGGTTGCTTAAATGGAACTCGGGTTATTACTACTCAATTATCTTGGGGGGGTGGAGGAGTGGATAAATGGCCAACCTGGTTGACGCGCCTTACTTGTCTCTACACGATGGTAGGTCATTAATCCCCAAAAGTTAATTCCCCAAGGAGTTATGGAGACAGAAGCTCATACAGTGGCCAAGGGAGACATTCTCATCCACCCAGTACAGAGGGGGATTGGATTAACAAATGGCCTAATCGATGCGTTCAACTCTTCTTTACACGATAGTACGTCATTTATATCCATAGGCTGATTCCCGGTGTAGTTATAAAAGCGTAAATGTATACTGCATTTAAGGATGACACTCTTCCCACGCTGTATAAAGGTAAGAGCAGGGAATGGGTTAACAATCAGCCTGTTCAGAATGTTTCACTTTCCACAACACGATGGTATGTCATTTATCCCCATGGCAGATTTTTTAAGGATGTGCCAGGTGTCGATTTTTAGGTTACTATTCCTTGCAGTGTTGTATCTATACAAATTTCATAAACGTAGTCAAAATTAAAAATGTTTTTTTATGCAATATTTCCGAATATAATATAAATGGAATTTTACATATCGGAGCTTCAGGTGCACATCATGAGGGCGAATAATACTTATATATATATATATGTATATATATATATATTATCAGCTGTTTATATAAAGAAAAAGTATGTGTTTTGTTATCCACAGCACCATACATTCTTTTTTTAATATAATATTAGGTTGGAGGGGAAGTTCTGTCGTATTTTAAATAGGCAGGTGATTTTGCTTGTAAATAAAAAGTACATCTGGCTAGTGAGTCAATCGAATTTTTTTTTGTTTTTTTAGACTGCTGTATAATATAAAAGGTGTCCTTTTTTACCGTTCATCATTTACTTGTGATATTTAAAGTGAAAAACATGTCAGTAGATAAAGTGCATTTACGACACTGCATTTTATATGAATTCCAAAAAGGAAGCAATGCATCGGTTGCATGTAAAAATTTATGTGCGGTATTTGGAAAAGATATTGTAAATGTTCGTACTTGTCAAAGATGGTTTAGCAAATTTCGTTCCGGGGATCTGAGCCTCAAAGAAAGTGATAGATCTGGATGACCATCCAAGATCGATAATGATGTTTTGCGATCCATGTTGGAAAATAATCCACATTTAACAAGTCGAGAAATTGCAGAAGAGTTTGGCATTCATCATACAACTGTTGGAAATCACATTAAATCTGTTGGGTTTGTGTTAAAGCAAAGTGTTTGGGTTCCACATGAATTAACGGAAAAGAATTTGTCTGATCGTGTAAGAATGTGTTCATCACATCTGATTAGACACAATGTGGAGCCGTTTTTGGACAGGCTGGTTACTGGAGATGAAAAGTGGATTCTTTACAAGAATATTAAGAGAAAAAAATCTTACTGCAAAATTATTTAACGGGAAAAAAATTCACGTCTTTTGAAAGTGTTTCTAAGGCAGTTGCTGACTATTTTAACTCCAAGGATGAGAACTTCTACAAAACAGGAATTCACAGGTTACCTGAAAAATGGCAACAGGTTGTAACAAATAACGGAGCATATATAATTGATTAATATTAAACACATATTTTTATAAATGAATTCAAATATTTTCTTTAAAATACGACAGAACTTTCCCTCCAACCCAATACATTCATAAAGTTCAATCACGCAAAACTACTCTTTATCATTTTAGACTCTAACAATATCCCGCACATAAATAAAACAAAGCATCAGTATTCCGTGGTGTCAATGAAATGTTTTCTAGATATCGGAGCATCTGCTGCATGCCTCGTAAACTTCCTATCACGATTGACGTGTGTGATAGATACGGGCCGATACAAATCTTAATTGCTTTTTCCTATTTTCAAGGGCATGCGGGGTGCAATGAATTTTGCGTAGAGTTATCAATTTCAAAAATGACATGTTGTCAATAATTATAGCGTGCGATTTAAGTTAATGTAATTCAATGAGGGAAGATGTATGAATTGAATATGAATAAATCATTGGTTTGAACTGAGTGTTATTTTTAACTGACTGCCCAGCGCGCCCTCCAAAACTCTAAAAAAAACGCCAGAAATTTCAAATTAAAACCGCCAACGTGCGCCAAGTCGAGAGGTTATCAATTCGTCTGTTATGTGTATTTTTTTTTATGTATGTCCGTGCGGGATTTCGGTTCTACTTCAGATATTTGCAATTTTTTTTTGTTGGATAGAGGATGTTTCAGTTGAGAGTAATTTGAAAAAATATCCGGTTATCCGGCATTTAACTATCCGGAATTCTCAATTAACCGGACCGTTTGAAAAAAATAAATATTGTCCGATTTCGAAAATTCTCTTTTTTGTTGGATGGAGAAAAATCTACTTAAACAAAATCTTCCAAAAAATAATCGGTTATCCGGCTGTTATACATCCGGAAATGTCGATTAACCGGAGTTTTTTTAAAATAATTTATCCGATTTCATAATATTTTCATTCTTTAACAGAAGTTGTACAACAATGACATTTCGTTTACACAGCATTTATTGCCATGGATAGGGATTGTTTTATGATATACATTGTTGATACAAAATATAAGCACAAAATGTTGTTACCTGAATTTCTTGGTGAATAATAGCAGGAGCGAAGCTCCCCCCCCCCCCCTAAATTAAAAACTAAAATCCGCTAATTAAAAACTAAAACTAAATTAAAAACTGGTGCCAATTTACAAAAATCATACTTAAATTTTGGCGCTGATTTAAAAAAGTTTTAATAAGTATAAAAGTGATATTAAATAATTAAATTTTTTCAACTCTTTCGTAAAATTAAAAATTATTTTTTACTTTTTAGCGCATTAACTTAAATTCGGTTTCCCTTTTTTTAGAAAGATTATTTTATTTTTTTAATCTAGAATATATTCAAGTTAATAGAGTTTTTGTACTTCAATGTTAAAGTGGGTGGCGGATTTGATTTTTATTCAATTTCCAGCTGTTTTGCACCACGTTCCTTTGAGCCCGTTAAGGCATATACATTAAAAATACAACATCTGTCGGGACTCGACCCCGCAGCCTATTGTTCCGAAGTACCAGCGCTACTAACTACACCGTTAAATATAAGTATTCAAAAATAAGTAAACTGTACTCAGTTTTGATTATATTCGATGCTTATCATGGCTTCGAATACATAAGTTTCAATTTTGAAAAAGACATGTACTCAAAAATAAGCGCAATGAATAAAAAACAGATGCTAGCCTACATAGGCTGCCTTCATCAATCACTTTCAATAAATATTTATAATTACAACAAAGACTTATCGGGAATCGAACCCAGGTCCTCAGGGATCGCAGCCCAATGTCTTATCCGTGGCACTACTTGGGCGACGTGAAGAAGTTATAAACAGAAGAAATGGTTAAAAAGGTGTGCCAAAAGAATGAGATGTAAAATAATTGAATTGTAATAATTTAGTTTTCATTTAAGCATTCGACATCAAATAGTGTGGAGAACCATCTTCTGAACACCTATTTTAAGTGTGTCAGATCGCTGTAAGATGGCTTGAACAGAAGCTGAGATTAGCAATATTAAACCACACTGCTCATTTTTGAGAAAGTATGGTTACTTAAATTTGAGTTCGTAGGTTCAGGTACTCATTTTAAAATACAATTTTTTTTACAATGTAGTCACATTCCATGGGTGGGCGATGATTTGTTTGATATACATCAAAATTCCGGAAGTATAAAAATCCTCGCGATTTCGATTTTGTAATTTTCGATTTGTCGATGAATCAATACGACGACTGATCAACTGGAAGATCAATCTATTTGACAATTAATCAATTTTACGGTTAGTCGAAAGTACCGCATAACTCGAGTCCGAAAGAACACTCGGGATGCCAAAAGTACACTCTTCAACTCTCTAGAAGAATTTCATTTGCTTATTAACTAATGGTGGCAGGCATCCAAACTGAAAAAAACATGTAAATTCTTAGAAAAGTTGGTTATTTGACTCTAAAATAAAAGTTGGTAAAAACTCATATTTGACTTGGCATTTTTACGTCTTCTCCCCCTCCCCCCCCCCCTCTCCCCCAATCATAAGTCCTTGGGATGACCCTGCTATAATTCATATCTTTTAAAAAATCCCAAATCAGATTTAAAAACAACACCCACCCCACCTACAGGTTGGCTCCAGACACCGCGCAACAATTCCCAACTCGCCCACTTCGTCTAAAAAAAAAGAAAAAGAAAACCCGCACTCGCATTTGTTTCACGCTTCCAAATCCCCATACAACAACTACTAAAAAAGAACAAAAACAACAATAAAAAAACGAACCAGCTGCTCCGTTATTTCACTCTCCTCTTCCAACTCTGAAGAAGTGGAGAGAACGAAAAGGGGGGGGATGGCAACACCCCTATTCCCCCCCCCCCCCCCTCTGTGCATTTTTTCTCTTCCAGATATCGGTAACGCCAGCAAAATCGACAGATGTTCGAATGTTCGAGTGGCTGGCACGCGTAGAGGTCCCTCTTCACTTCAGTTTGTAGCGGTTCTTTTTTTAATTTTTATTTTCTACCCACGCGCCCGCGTTTTTCCTTTCTTCTTTTGTTCTTTTTGGAGGGTTCTAAGATAAAAAAATTTTGCGACTTGGTCGCTTTTTTTTTATGCGTGTGTCTGGTTTTCATTTGGAAAAGGAAATTTGTTTAAGTGAAAGTATTTTTTTGTTTTAATATTTGTAACAATTCGTGTGTATTGACCACTGAACTATAACTGTAACTTCTGGATGGCTCAAAACTTGTTTCCTCTATGGGCGCATTGAAACCAATATGAACGCAAACCATATTGTGTCCCCCAATATTTAAAAAAGTGCTTTAGTAGTGTTGTTTTAATAACATTGCATTGTAGAAATATCAAATGTATATAAATATTATATTTTATTTTTATAAAATTATTTTTTATAAAATAGTCTTTGCTCTTGCTTTTTAACTACATCGACTTTGACTTGCAAATGACTTTCTATTTTAATAGCAGATTACATTTAAAATGGGTTTCAAAAGGAAATAAAAAATAACTCAGCTAAAAGCAATACTTAAGCAAGTCTTAATTTAACATTAAAATTATAAGAAATATTGCGGTAGCGATGAAAGTGGGGTACAGCTGTTACCCTTTCAATTGGCGCCAAGTCAACAAAATGTCTTGCCCAATAAAAAAAGTTAGTTAGAAATCAGTGGCGTTGACGTAAACTGGACATCACATGACCGGTTTTTCGAAAGGTTTCGCTTCTGCCTTTACATACCTCAATGATAATTTTGTTGCTATGACATGTTGCCATCTTGGAGTTATAAATTTTAGGTTTGGTTTGGTTAATTTACGTTGCACTAGAACTGCACAAGTGGGCTATTGGCGACGGTTCGGGGTCTATCTCGAAGGAAAGACCCGGGAACATATACATTCACATACACATTCATACATGCACCTCGTTATTTTAGAACCGTGGTCAGATGACGAGGAAACACCTAAACTGGCACCCAACGCCTTCAATAGACGTCGGGACTTTGGACCCCGATCAGATGTATCGTACACCAGTCCCGTATACACGCCGTTAATTTTTGACGATGTTCAGGACGACTTTTCTGGTATTTTGTAGCGAAGCTGGCATCCCGCCGTTCACAAGATCACTACTTTTTTACTTTTCTTTGTCAAGTCCATCGCCTAGGATTGAACCAGGAATCGTCGGATTCTCAGCTGACGCCTTTAACCGCTCGGTCACGGAGGCCTATAAATTTTAGAATCGATTAAAGTTTTCCCAATATTATAAAAAATTATCTGTAGCTATTGTGATTTTTGTTAAATTTTGTCAAAATTTGTGACTATTTATTTGCTAATGAAGCCTTATCAGCCTTAATTAATCTAGATGGTTTAAAATGGAAATTGGATGCTAAATATTCTCCATTAATATTTTATGATGCTCCTTTGTAAGTTTTAATTCTTTTTAAATGCATTAATCAAATAATTCTGTAAAAATGTAGGTGTCGTATTTAAATGATCAGAAAACACAATTTTAGGAATAAAATGTTTTATTACTACGACAAAAAGTTGGGAGTACAAGGGTTTAAAGTTTTTAAGATCACAGCTGAAAACAGGAATTTTTTAGATTAATACCAGTTGCTTGAAAAATATTTTTTAATTATATAAAAAAGTATTTTTTTAAATAAAACATTGGATTTATTAAAAAATATTTTAATATTAGTTTGATGCCAAAATTGAATATAATAGTTTCAGGATTAAAAAAAAATGCTAATTTTAAATAAAGAAGTAAATGAATATTGCAAAAATAAGAGAAAAAAATTCTAATAAATTTTAATTTCTTTTAAAACTATCATAGCTTATCCTTAAAAATGCAATAATGAATTATAAATTTGTGACTAATCTATAAGCAACATAGAAATCGTAAACAACAGAAATTTCAATTAAGGTGGTATAGGACACATTTAACTTTTTTCTTAAATTTTGCAGATATCATTATAATTTTTTTCCCACATATATGTGCAAGGCATGTTAACGTAATCACATGTTCAAATATTTAAAATATATATATATATATATATATATATATTTATATAAACATTAAAAATTTACAAAAAAAGTTACCTTTCTTATTTTTGATATATCAAGAAAATAATTTCTGAAAAACTATAATTTGCATATTTACAAACAAAAAAAATGTGTTTATTTAACAAACTATCTTTACAGATTTTTTGTTATTTGCAAAAGAATTTGTTTTGGAAAATAATTGAAAAAAAAATCACATATTCTATAATATATAATTATATTTTATAATCTATAATTATATTCTATAATCTATAATTATATTCTATAATTTATAATTATATTTTATAATCTATAATTATATTCTATAATCTATAATTATATTCTATAATTTATAATTATATTCTATAATCTATAATTATATTCTATAATCTATAATTATATTCTATAATCTATAATTATATTCTATAATCTATAATTATATTCTATAATCTATAATTATATTCTATAATCTATAATTATATTCTATAATTATATTCTATAATCTATAATTATATTCTATAATTATATTCTATAATCTATAATTATATTCTATAATCTATAATTATATTCTATAATCTATAATTATATTCTATAATCTATAATTATATTCTATAATCTATAATTATATTCTATTATCTATAATTATATTCTATAATCTATAATTATATTCTATAATCTATAATTATATTCTATAATCTATAATTATATTCTATAATCTATAATTATATTCTATCATCTATAATTATATTCTATAATCTATAATTATATTCTATAATCCATAATTATATTCTATAATCTATAATTATATTCTATAATCTGTAATTATATTCTATAATCTGTAATTATATTCTATAATCTATGATTATATTCTATAATATATAATTATATTCTATAATCTATAATTATATTCAATAATCTATAATTATATTCTATAATCTATAATTATATTCTATAATCTATAATTATATTCTATAATCTATAATTATATTCTATAATTATATTCTATAATCTATAATTATATTCTATAATTATATTTTATTATCCATAAATATAATCTATAATTATATTCTATAATTATATTTTATTATCCATAAATATCATCTATAATTATATTCTATAATCTATAATTCATCATATTATCGGATCTATAATTCAATTATATTACATGATAAATGCCATCACTATGAAACACGAGTTCAAAGTGACGTATTAAGGCAATCTCGTACCAAACCTTAATATTTATTCGCAAAAAATAACTAGTTGTACCTAACGAAGAAACATTAGTTTTATGTCGTTAGATTCGAAATAAAATAAACTATTTTTTAAAGCACTAAAATATCTTTGACTATTTTTTATGATTATATATCCCATACCCTCCTAAAGAGAAAATTACTAGTCAAAGAATTACAACCGAATCTCATGTCCAACACAAATTCGCAAGCAGCAATTCAAACTCTCAAATTTCCTTACTACCTTACGATCATCAATCGCTTTTGGCAGTAATTGCAGCTATCGTCGCCAACTCAACCCAATTAGGCATGCCCCAAACTGACTCACTACAACCCCAAAACCGAATATAATAACACAGAGGACGCTTCCAAGTCAAGATGAAGTTCGTACAAGAAAACAGCTGTCCGACGGCCGAGTCGAACTTATGGCCATAACGGTTCATTTGGTTGCTTGCCCCCCCCCCCCCTCATCTACGTCCCCCTCAAGGCAGAATGATATCACCTGGTTCGTATCCAGCATGTGGTTGAATGGAGAAAATTTGGGGTCAAGAATCCTTGTTGGTGAAAGTGGAGGTAACAGGTGATTGGCTGGTAGATATGCTTTTGAGCTGTCTTTGTGTGATAAAATTTATGGATATATTTATTCAATACATATATATATATAAGAATGGAGGGTGTGTATGTGGATTCGAACAAAACCACTCATTTTATGTTTTTTGCATGAATTGGGATACACTAATTCGGAAAATAATATTAAAAGTAGTTTTGTCTGTTTATCTGTTTTGGAGCCCCAGTTGCTCAGTTGGTAAGGCGTTCAGCTACTAATCAGAGGATTGGTGGTTCGAATCCGGGAAATGGACTTGACATAGAAAAGTAAAAAAGTAGTGATCTTGCGATCGGAGGGTTGCGAGCTTCACTACAAAAATACCAGAAAGTCGTCCAGAATATCCAACAAAATTATACTGGCGTGTATACGGGACTGGTGCAAGATACATCTGATCGGGGTCCAAAGTCCCGACGTCTATTGAAGGCGTTGGGTGCCAGCTCAGGTGTTTCCTCGTCATCTGACCATGGTTCTAAAATAACGAGGTGCATGTATGAATGTGTGTGTGAATGTGTATGTGTTCCCGGGTCTTTCCTTCGAGATTGACCCCGAACCGTCGCCAATAGCCCACTGTGCAGCTCTAGTGCGACGTTAATTAACAAAACCAAACCAACCTGTTTATCTGTTTGCATATTCCGGCACGTAGGTATATAATTTTCATGGGGGTGGTTCAGTGACTGAGTAACATATCCCCCCTCCAACCCCCCCCCCCCCTCCAACCCATTTATTTAAACTTATTAATTTTTATTTAAGTAATCAGGAATACGTTGACATGTAAATATAGAAACGGCTACATTTATCATTTATTTTTCATAAAATCGTTACCAATATCAGTCATTAACTTTTTTTAAAATTAGTAAATATCGCTCCCTAATTAGGAAATAAATTTAGAGAACAAATTTAAATTTTGAGATTCCTTGTTTAAAATAATATATGGATACCGTTTTAAAATATTTTCCCTTCGTCACCGGAAATTCAAATGCTGTATAATGCAACACGATGATGTCATGTTACGCTTAGTTTGAGATAAAAATAACATCAAAACATGTTTTTGAAGCCTTTTGAAAACTATTTTCCGGGATAGGCTCCAAGAAAATATCATGTTTTCCCTTATGCAACTCAACAAGAAGTATTATACTAGAAATTGAAATTTATCTAGTTTTTTAAAGTATTTTTATGATTTTTACAGTTCTTCGATTTTTAATTTTTTTTCTTGACTTTCAATAGGAGGGGTTTGAAACCCCTAAAACCACCCCCTTACCTACGGGCCTGTTTATATTTGTTAATATTTGCAAAGGCTTTTTTAATAATTAATGTTTAAGAATTACTAATAAAATTTTTTTTTACAAAGACGGCAGTTTAAATAGTAGTTGCAATAGCATGTGAAGTGGTAAACATAAAAATTAAAAAGTACTAGGTTTAGGTATTTCGAAAACTACTCAAAGAGTAATTGAATAAATCTAGATTTTTATAAAGCCCATTTTTCACATTGCACAGAGGTTTGGCTACGCTAACGAAAAACATATGCGACTGGCTACGATAACAACACCACCTAAAATCACCAGCAAAAATAATCAAAGTGTGTTTACTTTTTAAAATGTATTATCTTGTATTTGTGTTGTTTATCTAATTTTGTGCCCGCCTTTGTTAAATTTTGTTGCCAACATTTGGAAATGGGTTTGGTTAGGTTTTGTTAATCAACGTCGCACTAGAGCTGCACAGTGGGCAATTGGCGACGGTTTGGGGCTTTTCTTGAAGGAAAGACCCGGGAACGATGCCTCGTATATTTGAAAAATGGTCAGATGACGAGGAAACCCCTGAACTGGCACCCAACCCCTTCAATAGACGTCGGGACTTTGGACCCCGATCAGATATATCGTGCACCAGTCCCGTATACACGCCGTTAATTTTTGCGGATGTTCTGGACGACTTTTCAAAATTTGTACCAAAGCTGGCAACCCTCCGATCACAAGATCACTACTTTTTTTACTTTTCTTTGTCAAGTCGGTCGCGCAGGATCGAACAAGGAACCCTTTGATTCCCAGCTGACGCCTATATCCACTCGGCCCTTTGTAAATGGGCTACGGCCCACTACAATAAACTTACCTATATATCTATGGAAGTTCTGCTAAAGCAAACTGAAGTTTTTTAAAAGTATGCCTAAGCAGAACTCGTCATCTGACCATGGTTCAAAAATACGAGGCATCGTTCCCGGGTCTTTCCTTCGAGATAGGCCCCGAACCGTCGCCAATAGCCCACTGTGCAGCTCTAGTGCGACGTTATTTAAACAAACCAACCAAACCAACCACCTAAGCAGAACATTTTCCAACTAAAAAAATATCCTAGTGGCCAATGACGCCTAGTGATCTTGCGATCGGAGGGTTGCCAGCTTCGCTACAAAAATACTAGAAAGTCGTCCAGAATACACAACAAATTATACTGGCGTGTATACGGGACTGGTGCACGATACATCTGATCGGGGTTCAAAGTCCCGACGTCTATAAAAGGCGTTGGATGCCAGTTCAGGTGTTTCCTCGTCATCTGACCATGGTTCTAAAATAACGAGGTGCATGTGTGAATGTGTGTATGAATGTGTGTGTGAATGTGTATGTGTTCCCGGGTCTTTCCTTCGAGATTGACCCCGAACCGTCGCCAATAGCCCACTGTGCAGCTCTAGTGCGACGTTAATTAACAAAAACCAAACCAAAACCAATGACGCCTAACTTTTATCTCCTAATTTCTAAGCCTGACCCGAACCCCATGTATTTTAATCTTTATTAACAATCTCACATACACCAAACACAGAATTCAATTCCCTCATAACCATAATCCAAGCCTTCAGATGCAGAATCTCAACTCACCCGCATCACGGCTTCTTATTGACACCAAACCTCCAGCTGCCCGTACTCCAAACAGCAATCTCACTTTTAAAAACCATTAATTGTCACCATAGCCGCGCAACCACAGGACCCTATCACACATCGCCCAGCTTTTCACCCCTTCCCTTACACCCGGTGACGTGGCGCACTGTCAACAAGCCGATTATGGGTTAAAAATTCATCTGCATGCGTCCTCTGGTTGCTGTTCGGCAAAGCTGGGTCAACATAGGTTCTCTGGCCTTCTAGAATTTGCTGTATCAGCGGGCGTGCTGATCGGTGATGGAACACGGATTTTAGAACAACTTTGCCGCGGTTTTTATGTTTGGGTTGTTTTGGTCGTGTTTTCTGGGAAGTTCTGTGATGAGATTGGGTGGAGTAGATTGCGCAGTGACTAATTTTATGGCAGTGCCTGAATGCTGGGTGCAATCGCTGATCCTCTAACTGTAACTTCTGGATTGGGTAGGGCAGTCCACGGAGTAAAGAACACTGATCTCTAACTGTTACTTCTGGATAGGGCAAGACATTTTATTGACTTGAAGCCGATGTAGAGGCCGCCATGATGTGGCCCACTTTCTTTGCTACCGCAATATTTCGTATATTTGTCTTGTTAAAATATGCCGACGTGTATTGCTTTTGGCTGAGTTCTTTTCTATTTTCTTTTGAAACCAATTTTTAATGCTATCTGCTATTAAAATAGAAATTTATTTGCAAGTCAAAGTCGAAGTAGATTAAAAGCAAGAGCAAAAACTATTTGTTTGGCAATATAAAATTTAATTCAATAAGAAGAAAATATAATATTTATATACATTTAATATTTCTACAATGTTATGGTAATAAAAAACACCATTAAATCACTTTTAAAAAATATTGGGACACAGCGTGGCTGCTTTCAATTGGCTTCAACGCGCTCTTAGAGGAAACAAGGTTTGAGACGTCCAGTAGTTACAGTTAGAGTTCAGTGGCCTGAATGCTGGACAACTGATCCTCTAACTGTAACTTTTGGGTGGATTGGGCAAGGCAGCTCGTTAACTTGAAGCCAATTGAAGGATAAAAAACTGTAACCCATTTCCATTTCTACCTCTATTATTCGCATATTGTTCATTCTAAATATGCCGAATTGTAGTGCTTTTAGCTTTTTTCCAAAAAAAAATCCATTAAAACCCGTTTGAATGCCTATTCTCTTTTGTATCCATTTTAACAAATAATAAATTGATAAGCAGCGAAAAGAAAATTATATATAAATTGATTCTATATGTAGAAAATAAAATATCTAAACATATTTAACATTTCTATAACGGATTGAGAAGAAAAATCCATACGAAATCACTTTTTAAAATTAGTCGTGATACAGTATGGCTGCTTACAGTATGGCTTCAACCGGGCCTATAGAAGGAACTGGTTATGAATGTTTCAGAAGTAATATTATAGAGCCCAGTGGGTGCAATCGATACAATATTTTAAAATATCTCCCGAAAATCCTAGAGTCATAATATTCAACTTAATGATAATTAGGATGTAGTATAAAACAATTTAATGGTTGCAAACTACAGTAGACTCTCGATAACTCGAACTTCGATAACTCGAATTTTTCGATAGCTCGAAAAAAATCGATTTCCCTACACCTTTATTACTTATTTAATGCAATTTTATCTCTTTAATTCGAAGTTTTTCGTCGTTATATTCGATAACTCGAAGTTTCCCTACAACTCAAAAATATTTTTTCCTCTCAAAACTACAGATTTTGAAGAACCTTTAGCATATATGTAATTGCCACGTTCTTCTTTATCGGTCCTCTTTCTTATTGTGCGTTATTGAAAGGGTATATGTACAATGTATACCTACCTGTGCCTCACCCTTTTGTTTGAATGTCGCCAGACTGGATACCCTGAGCTGCATCCCCTCCTCTTTAACGCAGAGTCAGTCCAACAAGGAAGATTAATGATTTATCGTCCCTCAAGCCAGCTGGCGTTTTCGGTAAAGTGCGAGTCACTTTCTTGGAACATTACCGACCGTCCAGAAAGCAACTCACTTAAAATATGAAGACGACACTCGACCCCCTTCTCATTTTTGTTTAGGCAATACACTCTCTATAGCCGCATTTGATGAGAGATCGCTCTCAGAAGAAGAAAGATAATGAAAAATGCTAACCTCCTCCAAAGATAACTTTGTAAGAGGCTCTATCTTCTATAAAAACTATGCGTGCATTCATTGAATCGAGGCCGGAAATGAAAACATCAGAAACATTTCAAGCAATCGTGCATTTTAAAAAATATAATTGATTTCGAAAAAACTAGAAATAATCACCAAACTATTTTGGATAGATATGTTAAATAAAGTCGTGTAAGTATACTAGTATTTATTTTTTACCAATACAGCTTTTTTATAGGATTTTCGATAACTCGAATTTTCGATATCTGGAATTTTTATACACTTCCCTTCGAGTTCGAGATAACGCGAGTTGTCTGTATAAGGCTGGCCACGGCCTAGCAACTATTGCACAGCAACTTTTAATCAACTGAGCAACGCCCAGGGATACACGTAGCATAGGTTAAGAAACGCTGCTCTACATGATGTACTGACTAAACCCTAACTGAAACTTCTGGAAGGCTCAAAACTTGTTTCCTCTATTGGAACGTTGAAGCCAATGAGGAAGCAGCCAGACTGTATACCAATTTTTTTTAAGTGATTTAATGGTGTTTTTCAACACCATAGCATTGTAGAAATATTCAATGTATATAAATATTATATTTTCTACATATATAATTAATGTTTATGTTTCCAAACAAATTGTTTTTGGCTCTTGCTTTTTTTTTTTTTTAACCAATTCGACTTTGATTTGTAAATGACTTTCTAATTTAATAGCAGATTGCATTTAAAATGGGTTTAAGAAGAAAACAGAAAAAACACTCAGGCAAACGCAATACGTTGGCTTATTTTAACAGGAAAAAAGTAGACGAAATATTGCGGTAACGAAGAAAACGGGGTACAGTTGTTACTCTTTCAATTGGCTTCAAGTAAACACAATGTCTTGCCCAATCCAGAAGTTACAGTTAGAGATCAGTGGACGCACTCCATACCGATTTTATAGACGCATTCACGACCAAATATAAGGTACAACAATCCGCGTTCATACTAGCATGCAATCCTTTTCAATCACTGCTAAAATCATAATTCAACCCTCCCTTACCCACGATACCCAGTTGCTCAGTTGGTAAGGCGTTCAGCTACTAATCAGAGGATTGGTGGTTCGAATCCGTGAAATGGACTTCACATAGAAAAGTAAAAAAGTAGTGATCTTGACAGCTTCGCTACAAAAATACTAGAAAGTCGCCCAGAATATCCAACAAATTATACTGGCGTGTATACGGGACTGGTGCACGATACATTTGATCGGGGTCCAAAGTCCCGACGTCTATTGAAGGCGTTGGGTGCCAGTTCAGGTGTTTCCTCGTCATCTGACCATGGTTCTAAAATAACGAGGTGCATGTATGAATGTGTGTGCAAATGTGTATGTGTTCCCGGGTCTTTCCTTCGAGATTGACCCCGAACCGTCGCCAATAGCCCGAGTGTGACGTTCTAGTGTGACGTTAATTAACAAAACAAACAAAACCACTTTTATCAAACATATTAGCCCGCAATCCTTTTCAATCACTGCTAAAATCATAACTCCCCCCCTCCCTTACCCACCTGCCAGATCACCGAATTCCGACCACAATTAAACACACAGACTGAACCCCGTCTCCATTCCAATCACTCGCCATTTTCATAGCACTTCTTTCCGAAATATGTCCCACAGACCTTTCCATAATCCGATTACCATAATCTCTTGACTAGGGGGCCACCGACGCTCCCCCTAGAACTGAAGAGATCTCTTCTCCAGAGCGTAATCTCTCGGTGTAGGTAGAGGGGGGACCATCGAGAGTTGCCCGATGTTATCGCGGGTTCCTACGCTTATGGGGCAGTTACAGAAGGGATTTGAGGGCCTGCCAGGAGGGTTTCACGGTTGGGTGGGCAACGGGGTATAGTCTGCATTGTTTTGCTTGTAGGGGGTGGGGGGGCCTACCCTTTGTAGTCGTCTCGCGGAACGTCAGATGGTCAGGGATTATAGGGATTGGAGGAGGGGGAGTTTGGTTCCAATTAAATACCTCGGGTTGGGACGTTTTCAGACGATTTCGTGGGGATTTGGATTGTGGGGGTTTAGTGTGGCGGATTTTTTTTAGGGGTTTATTGAGCTAGGAATTTCAACAAATGGAAACAATTAATTTTAATAATTTATAAGTAACTCAGGGTATCAGCTACAGTAATAAGCAGAACCATTGGATTATTAAAAAAATTGAGTTAACGCTGTATTAGTAAAGTGATCCTGCAGCTAATGTTATTCCAATGTATACTCGTCATTTTGATAAGTGCAATGTAGTATTAAAAGCATTGAACTCTAACTGTACCTTCTGGAAGGATCAAAATTTCTTTCCACTATGGACGCGTTGAAGCCACTGATCTCTAACTGTAACTTCTGGATAGGGCAAGACATTTTGTTGACTTGAAGCCGATATGGAGGCCGCCATGTTGGGGCACACTTTTCTTGATACCGCAATATTTCGTATATTTTTCATGTTAAAATACGGCGACATATATTATTTTTGGGTAAGTTTTTTTTATTTTCTTTTTAAACCCATTTTAAATGTAATCTGCTATTAAAATAGGAAGTCATTTGCAAGTCAAAGTAGAAGTAGTTAAAAAGCAAGAGCAAAAACTATATGTTTGGCAATATAAAAATTAATTCTATAAGAAGAAAATATAATATTTACATATATTTAATACTTCTACAATGCTTTGGTAATAGAAAACACCACTAAATCATTTAAAAAAAAAATGTTGGGGCACAGTATGACAGCTTTCAATTGGTTTCAACGCGCCCGTAGAGGAAACAAAGTTTGAGCCTTCCAGCAGTTACAGTTAGAGTTCAGTGGTGCAATGTAGTATTAAACACATAGAACTCTAACTGTAATTTCTGGAAGGATCATAACTTCTTTCCTCTATGGACGCGTTGAAGCCAATTTGGAAGTAGCCATACTGTATTTTTTGCTCTTGCTTTTTAACTACTTCGACTTATTCTTCTTCGAGCAGTGTATTTTGATATTGCTAATCTCAGTTTCTGTTCAAGCCATCTTAATAAAGCGACCTGACAAACTTAAAATAGGTATTCAGAAGATGGTTTTCCACATCATTTCATTTTGATAGCTTAAATAGAAACTGAGTTGTTTTCACTCAATTATCTTACTTCACATTCTTTTGCCGCGCCTTTTTTAACATCACTTCTGTTTATAACTACTTCACGTAGCTCTCGTTAAAACAACGGATATGACCCTGGACTTCGGGCGGGCGACATCAGGTAGATGGATTTGTGTTCGATTCCATGTAAGTCCTGGTTGTAATTGGCCAACTTCGCTACCAAAATACTAGAATGTCGTCCAGAACATCCACAAAAATTATCGGCGTGTATACGGGACTGGTGCATGATAAATCTGATCGGGGTTCAAAGTCCCGACGTCTATTGAAGGCGTTGGGTGCCAGCTCAGTTGTTGTCCTCGTCATCTGACCATGTTTCAAAAATACGAGGCATCGTTCCCGGGTCTTTCCTTCGAGATAGGCCCCAAACCGTCGCCAATAGCCCACTGTGCAGCTCTAGTGCGACGTTATTTAACCAACCAACCAACCTGGTTGTAATTGCTGAAATTTATTGAAAGTGATTTATGAAGGCAGTCTATATAGGCAAGCAACTACTCTTTTTATTCATTTTACTCATTTTTGAATATACATGTCTATTTCAAAAATGACACTTATGTATTCAGAGGTATGAGAAGCATCGAATGTACTCAAAAATGAGTACATTTTATTTACTTTTGAATACCTATTTTGAACAGTGTATAGCGGCGCGGACACCACACATCAAACAGATGGGACATTCACTCCACTGTGTGATTTAGTGATGTCACCCACATAATAGGTTGGTTTGGTTTGGTTTTGTTAATAAACGTCGCACTAGAGCTGCACAGTGGGCTATTGGCGACGGTTCGGGGTCAATCTCGAAGGAAAGACCCGGGAACACATACACATTCACACACACATTCATACATGCACCTCGTTATTTTAGACCCATGGTCAGATGACGAGGAAACACCTGAACTGGCACCCAACGCCTTCAATAGACGTCGGGACTTTGGACCCCGATCAGATGTATCGTGCACCAGTCCCGTATACACGCCAGTATAATTTGTTGGATATTCTGGACGACATTCTAGTATTTTGGTAGCGAAGTTGGCAACCTTCCGATCGCAATATCACTACTTTTTTTTTACTATTCTTAGTCTAGTCCACTGATCTCATTGTAACTTCTTTATAGGACAAGACATTTTGTTGACTTGAAGCCGATGTAGAGGCAGTCATGATGTGCCCCACTTTCTTTGCAATACCGCGATATTTCGTATATTTTTCATGTTAAAATAAGCCGACATGTATTGCTTGTGCCTGAGTTTTTTTTTTAAATTTTGAGTCTCATTTTAATTACAATCTGCTATTAAAATAGAAAGTTATTTGCAAGTCGAAGTAGATAAAAAGCTAGAGCAAAAACTATTTGTTTGGCGACATAAAAATGAATTCTATAAGAAGAAAATATAATATTTATATACATTTAATATTTCTGCAATGCTATGGTAATAAAAAACACCAATAAATCACTTAACAAAAATATTAGGGCACAGCATGGCCGCTTTCAATTGGCTTCAACGCGCCCATAGAGGAAACAAGGTTTGAGCCTTCCAGCAGTTACAGTTAGAGTTCAGTGGTCTAGTCCGTCGCACAAGTTCGATCCGGGAACCCTCGGATTCGCAGCTGACGCCTTAATGCACTCGACCACGGAGGCCCCTTATGTATGCGAAGCCATGATTATAGCATCGATAATCAAAAATGTGTACATTTCTCTTATTTTCAAACACCTATTTTTAACTGGTCTTTCCTTCGAGATTGGGAGCCCCAGTTGCTCAGTTGGGAAGGCGTTCAGCTACTAATCAGAGGATTGGTGGTTCGAATCCGTGAAATGGACTTGACATAGAAAAGTAAAAAAGTAGTGATCTTGCCATCGGAGGGTTGCCAGCTTCGCTACAAAAATACTAGAAAGTCGTCCAGAATATCCAACAAATTATACTGGCGTGTATACGGGACTGGTGCACGATACATCTGATCGGGGTCCAAAGTCCCGACGTCTATTGAAGGCGTTGGGTGCCAGTTCAGGTGTTTCCTCGTCATCTGACCTTGGTTCTAAAATAACGAGGTGCATGTATGAATGTGTGTGTAAATGTGTATGTGTTCCCGGGTCTTTCCTTCGAGATTGACCCCGAACCGTCGCCAATAGCCCACTGTGCAGCTCAAGTGCGACGTTTTTTAAGCAAACCAAACCAAGTATCAATAATCAAAAACGTGTACATTTCCTTTATTTTCAAATACCTATTTTTAAGAATGTATATTACTTTTACTTTTCACATTACTTTTGGATACATATAGCGACGCAAACACCCATATATTAAACAGATGGGATATTCTCTCTAGTGTAAGATTTAGTGATGGCTCCCACACAAAAGGAAAATGTCGCCAATCCCCCATTCCCAAAATTCCGCCTCGCTGCCCTCCACGAAGCCAACTTGTTAGCGAGACACAGCGGTGTCCCGGGTCTTTCCCACGCCCGGCTCTTATAAAAGGTCGCGTGGCCCCTGGGCCTTGGGACAATAGATCCACGGGCCCAACCTCCCCCCCTCAACCCTAGAAAGTGAAGCTTTGATTATGGAAATGTGGTAGAATTCGAAACCTATTGTTCAGTGGGGGAGGAGGAGGAGGGGGATTACCAGAGATGGTTGTCAAAGTTCAGTTGCCTTCGGGGGTTACTGAGGGTGGGTTGGTTCGAATGGGGCGCTAACGAATAGTGGGTGGGGGTGGGGGAAGGGGTCCGTTATGTCGTTCCAATCGAGCGGGGAAATGTCATTCGTGTTCTGGATGGAATTTCTGAATGTGCAATGGCTGAGGGGTCAATTTGAATATTCCTTAATGGGGACATTGGGGTGGTTTTTCCGTTTGGAGGGATTTCATTGGTTGGTCTTGCTCAAAAGTGGGACATTTAGTTATGGGATCGAGACAGACGCTGTTTTTGTGTACCTTGTTGTTTGGTTTGTTTGGCTTTCGTATGATTCGACTTGGCCTTTTGGCGTGGGTTCGTGTCTGTAGTACTTCTTTGGTTCGGTTTGTTTAATAAACGTCGTACTAGAGCTGCATCAGTGGCGGCCCGTGGTCAGAAATGTTAGTGCAGCCGAAATCCTGTAAATCGCCCCCCCCCCCCCCCCCGCCTTTTTCCACAACCCTACATAAACGGAAATTTTTTTAAATTTCTTACTCAAACTCAAATCAAAGTTTCCTTTCAACTTTTATGAAAGATAACATGTAAAAATAATAGAAAACACTTACTTATTTTTTGAAAATTAAATCAATCCTCCTATCAAACTTGCGAATCGGTCATTTGATTAAAGAAAATTAATTTAAGTAAAGAAACAACAACACACGTGCAAACTTATCGAAAACTACTTCCGTTTGAAGAGATTCTTCGAAATTATCGTTTTCCTCCACCCCGCCTCGCCGATTCAGCAAAGAACCAATCATTTAATCGAAATCCCTAGTACAGCTAATGTGAAAAAATTATTTTGCGCTACGTTTGTGTCGTCACATCCTCCATTTTAGCGTGTTGGGGAATCATTTCTTCTTCTGAATTTGTGCATTACGGAAACACGTTTGCTATTTATCGGAGATTTTTTTTTACTTAGAGTTGAAATTTCATCTTCATTTTCAATTATAATCTTCATTTAAGAAAATTAATAAAATATATAATTTTAGTTTTAAAATACACTAATAAAATTAGGTGCAGCCCGGCTGTACTTGCTGTAGTGCACGAGCCGCCACTGAGCTGCATAGTGAGTTATTGTTGACGGTTTGGGGCCTATCGTGAAGAAAACGCCATGTAACGATATCTCGTATTTTTGAACAATCGTCAGATGGCCAGGACAACACCTGAGCTGGCACTCGACGCAACCTTAATAGGCGTCAGGACATTGGACCCCGATCAGGTGTATCGTGCACCAGTCCTGTATACACGCCGCTACAAAAATACTAGAAAGTCGTCCAGAATATCCAACAAATTATACTGGCGTGTATACGGGACTGGTGCACGATACATCTGATCGGGGTCCGACGTCTAGTGAAGGCGTTGGGTGCCAGTTCAGGTGTTTCCTCGTCATCTGACCATGGTTCTAAAATAACGAGGTGCATGTATGAATGTGTGTGTGAATGTGTATGTGTTCCCGGGTCTTTCCTTCGAGATTGACCACGAACCGTCGCCAATAGCCCACTATGCAGCTCTAGTGCGACGTTAATTAACCAAACCAAAACCCGTATACACGCCAGTATAATTTGTTGGATGTTCTAAGATTGGTTTGGTTAATTAACGTCGCACTAGAGCTGCACAGTGGGCTATTGGCGACGGTTTGGGGTCTACCTCGAAGGAAAGACTCGGAAACACATACTCATTGACACATACATTCATACATGCACCTCGTTATTTTAGACCAATTTTGGATGTTCTAGACGATTTTCTAGTATTTTTGTAGTGGAACTGGCCACCCTCCGATCGCAAGATCCCTACTTTTTACTTTTTTTTGTCACGTCCAGCGCCCGGGCTCGAACTAGCTCGGACTGGTGCACGTTAAATCAGATCAATGTCCTGACGCCTATCGAGGTTGCGTCGGACAATTAGGAAGCTCCAGGGAAAGAAAGACCCGGGAGCATTGCCTCGTATATTTGAACCATGCCAGATAACGAGAACAACACTTGAACCGTCGTCGGGCCCCAAGTTGCCCTGTGGATAAAGGCGTTCGGCTAGCAATAAGAGGATTGCGAATGCGGGCCCAACTGATGGACTTGACAAAGAAAAGTAGATATGTAGTGATCTTGCAATCGGAGGGTTGCCAGCTTCGCTACTAAAATACTAGGAAGTCGTCTAAAAAAAGTATAAAACAAATTATACTGGAGTGTATACGGAGCTGGTGCACGATAAATCTGATCGGGGTCCAAAATCCTGCCGTCTCTTGAGGTTGCGTCGGGTGCCATCTCAGCAGTTGTCCTCGTCATCTGACTATGGTTCAGAAATACGAGGCAACGTTCCTTTGTCTTTTTTTCTAGATAGGCCCCGAACTGTCGCCAATAACACACTGTGCAGATCTTGTGCGACGTAAATTAACCAAACCTATCAAGATGATCGAAGTAAAATAGTACGATGACATCAGATTTGGTTTGGTTTGGTTAATTAACGTAGCACTAGAGCTGCGCAGTGGGCTATTGGCGACGGTTCGGGGCCTATCTCGAAGGAAAGACCCGGGAATGATGCCTCGTATTTTTGAACCATGGTCATATGGCAAGGACAACACCTGAGCTGGCACCCAACGCCTTCGAAAGACGTCGGGACTTTGGACCCCGATCTGATGTATCGTGCACCAGTCCCGTATACACGCCGTTAATTTTTTGTGGATGTTCTGGACGACATTCTAGTATTTTGGTAGAGATGTTGACAACTCTCCGATCGCAATATCACTACTTTTTACTATTATTTAGTCTAATTCAAAACCTATTGTTCGAATAGACTAAAGAATAGCAAGGTTCGCAAGGTTTTGAACCGGGGACCCTTGGATTCCCAGCTGACGCCTTATTCCACTCGGCCACGGAGGCCTCCCTCCAAGAGTTGGAGGGAAGGAATGTAATTTTACAGCACCGACCATCTTCATCGCACCGACCATCTTCATCATCACGACGCCGACTATCTTCACCATCATCGTGTTTGTTCTAACAGTATTTAGTTTATACTTAGTTATGTGTGGCAACAGCGATATATATAAATATTACAACAAGTCGCACACTGTGACTCTTTGATAATAAAAACAACTCTTTGTTTGACGCAGTATATATATATAACTCTGAATACACAATACAATAAGAACAAGAAGCATATTAATCTAATATTCAAGACTGACTCAACACGACTAACGGTGAAAAAGCCAAGGTAAAATGTTTTTTTTACTTTGTCTTCCGAATAGTATTTATTCATGGGCCACGGTAAAACACATTCTCCTCCAATCTGGAATCGTAAAAAGTATCGTTGAATTGGCACAAGCATAAAAAATTAAACATTTCATATACTGGATTTAGGATCTGATGGTCCAAGTATAACCACGTGATTGCCAATCTAATAAGTAAGAACTCTGTGGTTCGAATCCAAACGTCGTATGGTTGTCAGTTCTCTACTAAATTACAAAATTAGTCCATAAATATCCTCCATACGCGACTTGTTTTTATCTACACGATGGTAGGTTATGTACAATATTATATACAGCTTATTTTTTTCTGAGGTACCCGAACTGATTTTCAATACGTATTCCGGTATGAAATCAGTTTCAACATCTGTTTCGACATCAGCGTCAGTTTTAACATCAGTTTCAACATCAACGTCAGCATTAGTTTCAACATCAGTTTCAACATCAACATCAGTTTCAACATCAACATCAGTTTCAACATCAACATCAGTTTCAACATCAACATCAGTTTCAACATCAACATCAGTTTCAACATCAACATCAGTTTCAACATCAATATCAGCATCAGTTTCAACATCAGCATCAACATCAGCATCAGTTTCAACATCAGCATCAGTTTTAACATCAGCTTCAACATCAACAACAGCTTCAACATCAACATCAGTTTCAACATCAACATAATTGTTCAACAACATCATCACTGATGTTGATGTTGAAACCAACATCAACATCAGTTTCAACATCAACATTAACATCAGTTTCAACATAAGCATCAGTTTCAACATCAACATCATTTTTAATATCAACATCTGCATTAGTTTCAACATCAACAACATCATCACTGATGTTGAAACAAACATCAACATCAGTTTCAACATCAACATCAGTTTCAACATAAGCATCAGTTTCAACATCAACATCATTTTTAATATCAACATCTGCATTAGTTTCAACATCAACATCAGTTTCAACATCAACATCAGTTTCAACATCAACATCAGTCATCAGTTTCAGCATCAACAAGCACAGCATCTTACATCCCAAACCACAACAGTAGCAGTTCTCAACACTCAATCGAACAGATGTATCCCCAATTAAACAAACCCCGAAAAAAACCTCACCCCGAATGTAAATAAACTTGAGAAGAAACCTGTCACAGGAAGGATGCCCACAGTACTTCTGTATTGCGGAGAAAGGGGAGCGCCCCGGGTAAATCAGGGCACGAATAGGGCTTCTCGGGCAAATGGGTCATTTCCTTCACTTCCCCTCCCTTCCGTCAAACTCTAGAAGGAATTTGCAATTCCATCCATTCATCTCGGTTCAGATGGTGAAAGGAAATAGGATGCGTTGTGCCGCTTTGGGTTAAAACCCACACCCCTATATCATTGAATAAATGAAAATAGTTCGTAATGTATGGTATCTTGTGAAGGAAATATACATGTATGTGTATTGAGAGAGTTTGGTTTTGTGTGTGCGCGCGCTCTCGTTAATTTTATTGCGCTGTTAAAAATAGGTACTCAAAATGAAGTAAAATGTACTCGTTTTTGAGTACAAAAATGTACTCATTTTTGAGTACATTCGATGCTTATCGTAGCCCCGAATACATAAGTTTCCCTTTTGAAAAAGACATGTACTCAAAAATAAGCGAAAACCGAGAATTTTCCTCCACCATTTTATGGTGAAACTTTGAACCAAAATTCGAGTGTTATAATTTGTATAATTTGTTAGATGCTCTGGACGACGGTCTAGTAATTTTGTAGCGAAACTGGCTACCCTCCAATCACAAGATCACTACTTTTCTTTGTCAAATCAGTTGCACGGGCCGAACTAGCAATCCTCTGATTAGCAGCTGAAAGCCTTTATCCACTGGGCCCTGCCGTTGTCTTTCTTGGAGGGGATTTCCCGGTTTGTTGATGTAGCGACAGTGAATATTTCGGTTGCAGTTAAAGAGGTAGAACCAATTATCGGTGAAATCTCCGTTTTTTTTCTGATAAAGGTTTTTGGTTCAACCTAGATTGCACCATAATATGGTGTAACTTGCTGGAGACCTCTGTTTTGTACCAAAACATGGTGCAACGTTGAACTGAAATTTTCAACAGTAAAGTATAGCTTTATCTATGATTGAAATCTACGATTTCGATTAACTTTTGTCCCGGAATATACTGGTCCTCCCCATTCCCCCTTTAAATGCTGAGCAATAGATATCGTGTCGTGCTCCTGCAGACCATAATGCATGTATGTGGCGTGACATAAGGAAAGGTATGGTTGGTTTGGTTAAATAACGTCGCACTAGAACTGCACAGTGGGCGGTTCGGGGTCTATCTCGAAGGAAAGACCCGGGAACATATTTACACACACATTCATGCATGCACCTCGTTATTTTAGAACCATGGTCAGATGACGAGGAAACACCTGAACTGGCACCCAACGCCTTCAGACGTCAGAACTTTGGACCCCGATCAGATGTATCGTGCACCAGTCCCGTATACACGCCAGTATAATTTGTTGGATATTCTGGACGACTTTCTAGTATTTTTGTAGCGAAGCTGGCAACCCTCCGATCGCAAAAAATAGTGGGAAAAATAAAATGTATGAAACAAAATGAAACATTATACTGATGTGATGTACAAATTGACACTCATCTAGATCGACGTAAAAAAAAAATAACAAAATCTAAATCAAAACCCCCAACCAACATCAAAACCTCTACAATCGACAAAAAACCCCAAACCTAACCATTTGAAGGTCACACAGAGGGCATTGCATCGGAACCAAAACCAACCCCAAAAATAAGAAAAAATAATAACATCCCATCCGAAAGCTGCATGCACGAGCGATCCCCCCCCCCCTTCTCAACTACTGCTATGTAGTAAAAAGTGAAGGTGATTTACACTTTTAACGGGACTCACCTCAAAAGAGGGTCCCCTTAAAAAGAGGACCCCCCTTTTCACGCTGCAATGGCACGATAACCCACCTCAAGGCATGCTCTGTTCGAATAAAGAAATAAAAAATTGCTTGGCACCCTTGGCACGCGCCTGGCACGAGCAAAGGGGGGGTTAGAGGGAAGTTGGGGTGCCCGCATCCTGCTTTTTTTTTTTTTTAGGTGGGTTATTTTATATTTTTGGATTTTCTCTTCCGTTACGTAAAGTGTCGGATGGTTAAGTGAAGGTTATAAAATTGACACCAGGTGGCAGTGTGGGGTATGTATGGATGGCTTAAGGGGCTGTGAAGGTTGGGGGAAATAGTGGAAGTGCCGCCCTTAACAGAGTCTGATTTACGGGAGGACATTCGGGGCACTTGCCCAGGGCCCTCATTTTAAAGAGGCCCCAAAAATGATTTAATGCTAAATATATGTAAAAAAGTTCAAAATAAATTTACTAACGAATTTTTAAAAAAATCAATTAAATTTATTTTAATCAATTTTGTAATTTTTTTTTAAATCAATTAAATTTATTTTAATCATTCTTTAAAAAAAATCAATTAAATTTATTTTAATCAATCGTTAATTGTTTTGCAAAACTTATATTATTTTACCCAATTAAATCAATTTTATTTTTCAGCACGTTCATGATGTACGTCATCTTTTGCATCGCGTTTTTCAAAGAAATGCGCTTTGGATAACTAGTAAAATTAAATTAATGACCGAGGTCCAAGACCATAAACAAGCTGTGTTTACTAATCGCACGTAGATTTGTCGTTTACGGATACTTTTTTCCCTATACAAAATTTCATAATATTTTAATCATTAGGGATTTGCTAGCTATAAAATGGGTAGAACATACGAATCTGGCTCAACTAAAAAAAAGGCAAAAAGAAAGAAAGAACAGAACTAGAAATGTATGACAAAAACTCTGTTGCAGTATAGATCATTAACGTTAATTCAAATTCTCAAAAGAATAAAATTAGTAGTTTAAAAAAAAAAATTATATTTGCATTAAAGCTAACTGATTACGTCATTTTGTAGTGTGTGCTTGTGCATAAATTTAGCAGTTTTATTTTGCGTTACGTCGAGGAGCCCCATAATGTTCTTTAGCCCTGGGCCCCTAAGCTTGTAAGTCGGTCCCTGGCCTTAGGGATGTGCGACGGGTACTACCGCACAGGGCCTCGATCAGAGAAAAACGCGCAACATAAGATTATTACGGATAAAATTAATTTCTTATTTTTTTTTTACTTTTGACATAAAACGTCTTAACTCTCTAGTGCATAATGTAGCACATACACAACATTAAAATGACCACTAGTTGCATCTGCTGAGTTTTATGTTAACTATTATAGTATTGTCACGTAGTGAATCATGTGCCTAGTTCTTATAACCGACGCTAGGTCCCATTTCTTCATGAAAATGATTGTGTTCAAAAGAATCAAAAATGAGTACATTTTACTTATTTTTGAGTACCTATTTTTAACAGTATAACTTTTGTAAATGCAAATGCAAACCTACCAGGTTCGATGCATTTCCTGTAGTTCGGAAGACTCAAGGAGAAGGGACATCTTTTAAAAACTTAACTAGTTTTTATTTACATTCCCAAACAATACTTTTTGTGGAGGAGCTGACTTTTTTCCAACCATACTCAATGGCGGCCTGGTGCTCTCTCTGTTCGAAATCCGAACCGAAACTTCTCAAGTGGAAGATGCCACATTCCAAACCCAAATGGGGCCTCTCACAGTGAATCATCCCCCAAGTGGGCCGGTCTGCAACATTCTCCCACCTTTGAGTTTAAACTTATAAACTCAAATTTTACTAACTACAGCTCTCCCCACAAAAGCAAAGTCAAATATACAAAAAGGATACAAAAATATATACAAATACACACATATTGTTCATTGAAAACAAAAACAATGAATTATTTACTAACTAAAAGAATGCTTACTAACTAATGCCAAAATATATATACATATAAATTTAAATGCAAGAAAAGTATAAATTGAAAAAAATATTCTAAATATTAAATTCTCTTAAGTTTCATTCTTAATAGCTTAAACGATCTGGTGCATTAACAGTTCGACCACTTTTAGTACGTACACCATTACCAACGTTAGAGTTTGCTACAAGATCTATAGAGTCTTGAATTTCTAAATAAGAAGAGACATATTCATAATACAATTTGTTTTGTTTCACTACATCATTATGTACAGTTAACACTTTTTAGTTACTCGGAACTACTTATCTCTTCATTTAGAATATTTACACTAGAAGGCCACCTGGATTCTGACTTTCAGAGCCAAGATGGACCCTCCCACCATTTTAATTGTTTCAACTTTTCAGTAAAACAATCACGAGACTCGAGGTCGGCAGCTTTTTATACACCTGGTATATTATGCCAGAACTGTGGAGGATCAGTCACAGAAAGAATGAATTTTATTCGATTTATCACTAATGTGCACCACTCGGTCATCTTACTCCGAAAACTGTTGAAACTGTTTCTAACAGCTGTAGAAGTGTCCATCGAATAGAATGGACGAATTCCAGTGATCCCCAAGTCACATAAACTTGGGATACAATCATCAACATTTAGATGATTGGCAGTTGGAGAAAGATCACGGGGCACTAGATTCAAATGATGATTTATGGTGGCACTTAATTGAAATGGTGAGCATTTTACACCAAAACAAACATTTGTATGACGATAAGTTATTGAATTACCCGAGTTTACACTATCAGATGCACTAAGTAGAAGGTTTGGCACTTTTTCCAAACATTGATTCGGAGACGATAATCCCTTATGTTTACAACTTGCATCATACACAAGCCTTTCCGGCATTCGCCGCACTGGGTCGGGGGGGATGAAGTCGGCTGAGGGGGTCGCTACTTCGACCGGGAAGGAATCGTCTCGGATTCGAATAGCATCTTCATCTGTCGTCGAGACCTTCAATACTGGGACGGGGGGGATGAAATCGGCTGAGTGGGTCACAACCGCGGCCGGGAATGAATCTCCTCGGATTCGAACGCGATCTCCATCCCTCGACGAGATCGTCAATTCTTTTAGATGTATTGTAGCTCGGACACGGCAAGCTATAAGCTTCTCTTCATATACTTCGGCAGCATAGCATTCTTTATTGAAGTCTTCTTGGCTGCATCCCTCTTCCTGACCCTGCAGGAGTTCCTGGAACACAACGTCTAGGGCAAAGAGTTTTTTGGCTTTTTCTTCTAGCTGTTTCAAAGCTATTTGGACATTCACGGCTTCAGCCATTTCCGTTATAAGCTCACGTAAGAGCTTAACGGCCTTTGTGAATGAACCTCGCACGGCTGTGCGTCTTTGTTTGAGAGATTCCATTGTCTCTTTTTCCTCGAGTCCCTGTTCGGGCGCCATAATTTTGTAAATGCAAATGCAAACCTACCAGGTTCGATGCATTTCTTGTAGTTCGGAAGACTCAAGGAGAAGGGACATCTTTTAAAAACTTAACTAGTTTTTATTTACATTCCCAAACAATACTTTTTGTGGAGGAGCTGACTTTTTTCCAACCATACTCAATGGCGGCCTGGTGCTCTCTCTGTTCGAAATCCGAACCGAAACTTCTCAAGTGGAAGATGCCACATTCCAAACCCAAATGGGGCCTCTCACAGTGAATCATCCCCCAAGTGGGCCGGTCTGCAACATAACGATGGGTCTGGCCCCGAATGCTCTTCCGTAAATCGGCTTCTAGCCCCACCAGCCAAAAAATCAACATATGCTCCTTGGTCCATCATCAAAACAATGCAGTCTCAAAAGTCGTTGCTGCACAAACCCGTAACAATGTCATCTCTAATATCTCACCATATAGCGATTTATTTCAAACAGGGCTTCTGCATACAGAACCATTATGTCGAAACACCTGCAGGGGGGGGGGGGGGGGGGGTTTAGTAATCGAACGGGGAATACTCGTCATCGAGCGCGTGCTGCCACCAGACCCCCCCCCCCCTCTCCTCCCCCACAAGCAGCACAGATGGCTTGATTGGCCCCTCAGGGCGGATATGAAAAACATTTCCTGCGTAGAGTCCATTTTTGGACCCATCCTCTCTCAGTCCCCCCACGGTTGCAGTGGTCCAATTTTCAAATCTCCTATTACCCTGCTCTATTCGATTTTGAATACTTTGTCGGTTTTGACCTTTTGTTTGAATGGTTTTTTTTATTATTTGAATTGGGTTTTATAGTTCGTTTATGTCGTCAATTGAGGGGGAGGGTTGTTTTTCTCTGAAAGTGATTGAATGGTGTTTTAAAGGAAAGTGGCTAGTGTTCGTTTTGGGTGATTTTTTCGGAAATTGCGGAGGGATAATTGGGATGGTTTGAAGTTTGGGGTTCTTTTTTTTTTATATAAAAAAGAATTTTGTTATTTTATGTGGTATTTATGTTTATGGCGTGATTGAGTGGCGGCCCGTGCAGGTAGGGGGGTTCAAACCCCTCCAGGGGGTTCAAACCCCTCCCATTGAAAGTCAAGGGGAAAAAAAATTAAAAATCAAATTACCGTAAAAATCATAAAAATACTTTAAAAATCTAGAACATATTTATTTTCTAGTACAGTCAAACCTGTTTTTGTGCGGTGGATAGGGACCGCATAAAAAAAATCGCATAAAAAAAAATTGCACAAAACTTCACGAGTAGCTATAAAAAGTAGTTTTCGCAACACAGTTAAAAATATTTTTTTATGCGGTAGATAGGGACCGCATAAAAAAAGTATCACGTAGAACATAACTCAATACCTTACGAAATAACTAGGAACGAAATCAAGACACGAGGCTTGGCAGCTACTTGGAATCTCGCCAAACACTTTTAAATCAAGACACTTTTAAAAATATATCTCAAATCAAGAAACCTTACCTTTTAAAGTATCCTAACATAGATAGCATCAAACTTAACGAAAATATATTTGCACACTAAAATAATTCCTCTGTCAAAACTCAAATGGAATTACAAACGATTTGGAATGGACGATTTTGGAGTAGAATAATAAAACGATTTTTATAAAGTGAATCATGTTTTATTTTTTTAACTGTTAGAAAGTCAACTTTTTTCGATTTTATTGCTTGAAGCAGGCAAACTTTGTTTTAAAAACATTTTGCGGTCAGAATTTCTGTTCAATGTGTAGTTATATTTTTTGCTTTTTTAAATTACGGTGTTTAAAGTTGCGAATATTTTTTACACTAATCTTTTGTTGAAAATAATCTGAAACGCAAACGATAATTTAAAATTAAAAAAATATTTCGCTTATAAAAATTTTGATGAATCATATCGGAACAATATTCTCAAATATTCGTCAATTATGTTCCAATTTGATTGAAATTTTCATATACCGCACAAAAAAAAAATCGCATAAAAAAAGTCGCACAAAAAAAAATATCGCACAGAAAAAGACCGCACAAAAACAGGTTTGAGTGTATAATACTTCTTGTTGAGTTGCATGAGGAAAAACCTGGTATTTTCCGGGGGTCCTATCCCGGAAAATAGTTTTCAAAAGGCTTCAAAAACATGTTTTAAGGTTATTTTTATCTCCAAATAAGCGTAACATGACGTCATCGTGTTTCATTATATAACATTTGAATTTCGGCGACAAAGGGAAAATATTTTAAAACGGGATCCATACATTATTTTAAACAAGGAATCTAAAAATGTAAATTTATTTCATAATTAGGGAGTGATACTTACTAATTTTAAAAATAGTTAGTAACTAATATTGGTAACGATTTCATGAAAAATAAATGTAGCTGTTTCGATATTTATATGCCTACGTATTCCTGTTTACTTTAATAAAAATTAGTAAGTTTTAAAAAAAAGGGGGGGGGGGTAAGTTACTCAGTCGCTGAACCACCCCCATGAAAAATCTATACCTACGTGCCTGGGCCCGTGGTCGAATAAAATGTTAGTGCAGCCAAAATCATGTGAATCCCCCCCCCCTCCCCCATTTTCTACAACCATACATGAACGGAAATTCTTTATTATTTACTACTCAAATCAAAGTTTCCTTTCTATTTTTACGAAAGGATAACATTCGAAACAAATAGAAAACACTTATTTTTTGAAAATTTAAGCAATCCTCCTTTCTTTTAAACATGCGAATCGATCAATTTTAATATTTACTTAACATACCAAATAAACTAGATTAACTTAAATAACGAAGCAACAGCAGGACCATAATGGTCCTGAAACAACAGCACACAGTAAATTTATCACGAAAACCATTTCTGTTTGGAGAGATTCTTGTAAGTTCTCGTTTCTCCCACCCATCCCCGCAATTCAGGCACGTGCCAATCATTTTATCAAATACCAAGTGCAGCCCAAACCAGAAAATTCATTTCGGCTGTACCTTCTCACAAATGCAGTGCATTAGCGGGGGGGGGGGGGGGGGGAATCTCCATACTACGTAAAGGTTGTCAAGGCAACGATTCAGAATTATAGAAGAAATTGCAACGTATTGAAAAAAATTATTCAAATGTATGAAATGTAACGAATTTTACAAAACGTTGCTAACTTTTCTACAATCTCTATATATAATTCTCTAGCGCGGTGATCGAAAATTATTGCAATTTGGCATCTATGGAATGGCAACATCAAAGTTTGTTTACAAAAATCTGCTGCGACCTCATTTTTCCAAGTTACGCAATTTTTTTTTGCCAGTAATTTCTACAATTACTGGCGCAAATATTCAGAGACAAAGTCTGATAATTTGTAGAAAAATAATAAATTATTTTAATTCCATACATTTATATATTTTAGTGAAACTAATTTTTGTTAACCATTTTAGTCAGACACAAAATAAAAATGATAATTTTTAGCAATATTTATATTCCAAAGTATAGGTAGATGGACATACAAGGAAAATGACGTTTTGACTAAAAGAAATTAAATATATATATATATATATATTTCTAAAATCGAATTTTTTTGGTGCCTTTACTCAAGGAGGTGTACTTACAAATTTTCTCATGTTTTACTTTATGTTAAATTAATTTTTTTGTCATAATCGTCTAGAACAGTTAGCCAGCCGTTAAAAGAAAATACCCCATATACCGACATTGTTACTAATTCTTATATCATTCACATCACCCCATTCCATTTGCTTAAACAAAATCACCGCTATTTACTTCTACTTACTCACTCACTATGCCCATTAGACTAGAATTAGAGAGTGGGGCTAGCGACAGGAGTAATCATTTCAGCAATGACCGATAATGACAGCACTGGTAGGCTCGTGCGAAAGAGGGGGGCCGTCCGAATTACCCCCGGTGTGCTCAATGAGACGTGCATGTTCATTTAGGAGGACCTCTGGCTGCATTCAGAGGAACCATGATTGCATTATGGGGTGCTTCACTGATCGCTCTCGATCCCATCTGTCGCCAAGAGAATGAATAGGGCTGTTTTTAAAATTCCACAGGTTTTTAAATGGGGACATCTGTGATCTGGTCTGTGGAGATCGCTGTCTGGCTGTCGTGTCGTTTGTGTGAGTTACTCGTGATTTTAATTTTGATTTTTGGTTCAGGGTTGTAGTCAAGGGCGGGGCGAAGTTGTGGGGGGAATCGCCCCTATCCCCCGTTATAATTTTTTGTTTTTTTAAATAAATTGAAGAAAATATTCTTTAGGGGGAAACCTTTTTATTCGGAAACGTAAATATTATGGGTTTCGTTTGGTTAATTAACGTCTCACTAGAGCTGCACAGTGAGCTATTGGCGACGGTTCGGGGCCTATCTCGAAGGTTTGGTTTTGATTAATTAACGTTGCACTAGAGCTGCACAGTGGGCTATTGGCGACGGTTCGGGGTCTATCTCGAAAAAAAGACCCGGGAACAAACACACATTCATACATGCACCTCGTTATTTTTAGATCCATGGTCAGATGACGAAGAAACACCTGAACTGGCACCCAACGCCTTCAATAGACGTCGGGACTTTGGACCCCGATCAGATGTATCGTGCACCAGTCCCGTATACACGCCGTTAATATTTGCGGATGTTCTGGACGACTTTTCTAGTATTTTGTAGCGAAGCTGGCAACCCTCCGATCGCAAGATCACTGTTTTTTACTTTTCTATGTCAAGTCCATTTTACGGATTCGAACCACCAATCCTCTGATTAGTAGCTGAACGCCTTACCAACTGAGCAACTGGGGCTCCTATCTCGAAGGAAAGACCCGGGAACACATACACATTCACACACACATTCATACATGCACCTCGTTATTTTAGAACCATGGTCAGATGACGAGGAAACACATGAACTGGCACCCAACGCCTTCAATAGACGTCGGGACTTTAGACCCCGATCAGATGTATCGTGCACCAGTCCCGTATACACGCCGTTAATATTTGCGGATGTTCTGGACGACTTTTCTAGTATTTTGTAGCGAAGCTGGCAACCCTCCGATCGCAAGATCACTGTTTTTTACTTTTCTATGTCAAGTCCATTTTACGGATTCGAACCACCAATCCTCTGATTAGTAGCTCAACGCCTTACCAACTGAGCAACTGGGGCTCCTATCTCGAAGGAAAGACCCGGGAACACATACACATTCACACACACATTCATACATGCACCTCGTTATTTTAGAACCATGGTCAGATGACGAGGAAACACCTGAACTGGCACCCAACGCCTTCAATAGACGTCGGGACTTTAGACCCCGAGCAGATGTATCGTGCACCAGTCCCGTATACACGCCGTTAATATTTGCGGATGTTCTGGACGACTTTTCTAGTATTTTGTAGCGAAGCTGGCAACCCTCCGATCACAAGATCACTACTTTTTTACTTTTCTTTGTGAAGTCCATTGCACGGGTTCGAACCACCAATCCTCGGATTAGTAGCTGAACGCCTTTAACCGCTCGGCCACGGAGGTCCGTAATTATTATGGGAAACATACGAGTAGGCCCAGATGCAAAATCAGTTATATCCAAATATTTGATGGGGCTCCACAGTAGCCCAGTGAATAAAGGCGTTCGGCTGGTACTAAGAGGATTGCGAGTACGAGCCCGATTGATGAACTTGACAAAAAAAAAGTGAAAATGTAGTGATCTTCCGATCGGAGGGTTGCCGGCCTCGCTACTACAATACTAGAAAGTCGTTTAAAAATATCCAATAAACTATACTAGCGCGTATACGGGACTGGTGCGCGATACATCTGATCGGGGTCCAATGTCCTGACGATTATTGAGGTTGCGTTGGGTGTTGTCCTTGTCATCTGACCGTGGTTCAAAAATACGAGACATCGTTCCTGGGTCTTTCCTTCGAGATAGGCCTCGAACCGTCGCCAATAGCCCACTGTGCAGCTCTAGTGCGAAGTTAAATTAACCAAACCGAACCAAATATTTGATTTTTTTACTTATTATTTAATAAAGATTATCTACTTTATCACTTTAGGTCCATTCCACACGAACATGATAAACGTGCACGATCTTTTGTAGATGGCTCTGTGATTAGTGGATACAAACCACGTGGTTCGTATGCTCCAATCACAGAGCGATCTGCAAAAGCTCTCTGTCATCTATATAGAATGGGGCTTAGGCTTCAATTCCTACTTTACAATGAATGTGGGGGGGGGGGGGGTTACCTACATTACGCTATTACCACAGCATTGAAACAAGTTATATGGTCTAACGGTTCTTCGTAATTTTCTCAGAATAGTTAAAAGTGGATATGGCTGCTTTTGCATCTGGGCTACTGATTTCCAATTTTAAGTAGAGGGTGGTCCGAAATTGTTGCAGGTCATCGTTTGGTACTTTAACTACACACAATAAACCATTATTTTTGCTATGTTTTAACTACTTTCCTCGTTGCTACTAAAGCTAAGCAAGTTGTTTAAAATATAAGCGAAGTAGTCTAGGGTAAATAATATTTTATTATATCAATACAGCTAAATGGAATACTGCTTAACAATGGCCATCTCAAAGCGATTTGTGACCAACTCTGTGATTTGGGAATATCCCGAAAAACGTTTGGATGAAGTTACTGGTTTTAACGCTGAAGCAATTTTTTTATTAGTAAACAATTGACTTTTTATTTAATAACGAGTAGAATGACCACGCCTACATTGACGTCAGAGCTTGTTTGTTTGAGGAATAGCGTTAGAATTTCACTCAAAACTACTAATATATTGAAAAGCTCAATGATATTTTTTTAGAATATGATGTTAAAACACAAGTTAAACGTAATTAATGCAAAATTTGAATATAAAAAAGCGATATTATTGTTTGTTTACCAGTAATCGGCAACTTGCACGTGCTCGAAATCCCACAAACAAGGCTAAACTCCGCCCCGTTCTAGTTGTCCATTGTATGGGTAAAAAATTAATCCATTAAATAGATAACGACACCTAAATCTCCTTTAAATTTTTTTTTTGGGATATAACTCGTTTTGCATCTGGGCGGCATCCCTCTGTCACTCACTCACACTGAGCCAGGTATAAGCATGTATTAGAAACACAAATTAAACCCCCGACAAGAAAACGCAATTTCAATATTTCCATCACAACCCAAAAGGGTTCTTGTTTACAACCTCCCCGACATGTTTACATTATTAACAGTTCTTAACATAATAAGGTCGCGTTTTCTTTATTCCACCCCAAACTACTTCCTGATGGAAAATCGAAAATCTGGCGCTCATATAAATGACCCAGAAATAAAAAAATAAACATCTCTCTAAGAAAAATGGCCGACATCGCCGCAACACAGACGATGAGGAACAATGTTTGTACTGGCTCGTCCATCAAGCGAGGGGCCCTTCGAAAGGGCCTCGCCCGCTGTGCAAACAGACGGTAACGGATCTTATGTGCTGTCATTTTGTAGATTGGAGCCCTGCAGACATTGTGGACACAAGCCTGACATTTAAAAGAGATTCTTTGCTCCGAGAAGTCCATTGCTGGTCTTCCAGAACAGAGAAGAAACAAAATGGCGCGTGGAACAAAGTAGGTCGAATCGTATAAAAGATCATGATCTATTGTTCTGTTTCCAATTTGTGTAAGTTATTCTTTCGCTGCACAATGGGCACTTCGATTAGTTTTTTGTGTGTGTGTCTGGTTGGAGGTCTTTTGATGGATTCCATATTGATTTCTTGCTGTTTCCTGAGAATGAATGGAAGTATATCCTATTTGTATGCAGAATTGTATTTGCAGTGGAACAAATGGGTATTGAGTGTCGTGGCGGTGTCGAATTCGTTTAGGGACATTGTAAGATATGTTTTTTTGCGCTGAAATATAATTGAATACCAACAAAATTACTTTGTTTGGGGATATTAAGCAAATATTTATTTAACGATATCTATTTACATACCATTTGTGATTCTTAATAAGATAGAAGTAAATCAGAATGAACTTAATAAAAAAATAATAATTCTTTTTATTCGTCTTTTAGTTTGATAAGTCGGTTTAGATATGATTTTTCTAATCATAGTCGATTATTGATAATATGGAACGAGTCAATAATAATTCAAAATGTAAAGAATTTAATGAATATTGATTCGAATGTGGAAACTTCATGTTTCTCTTTTAAAACCTCTTCCAAATATCACAAAAAACGTTGAAAAGCAGAATTTATGAACATGGCAAAATAAATTTTATAAAGTTCGGTACTTTACATGGGCACTCATCATGAATATTGAGCCCCAGTTGCTCAGTTGGTAAGGCGTTCAGCTACTAATCAGAGGATTGGTGGTTCGAATCCGGGAAATGGACTTGACATAGAAAAGTAAAAAAGTAGTGATCTTGCGATCGGAGGGTTGCCAGCTTCGCTACAAAAATACTAGAAAAGTCGTCCAGAACATCCGCAAAAATTAACGGCGTGTATTCGGGACTGGTGCACGATACATCTGATCGGGGTCCAAAGTCTCGACGTCTACTAAAGACGTTGGGTGCCAGTTCAGGTGTTTCCTCGTCATCTGACCATGGTTCTAAAATAACGAGGTGCAGGTATGAATGAATGTGTTCCCGGGTCTTTCCTTCGAGATAGACCCCGAACCGTCGCCAATAGCCCACTGTGCTGCTCTAGTGCGACGTTAATTAACCAAACCAAACCAACCCACCACTTCACAGCTACAAAATAATTATAAAACATCAAATATGTTTGTTTTTTTATTATAAAACAACTTATTCACTCATAATAAATTGTAAGAAAAGAACACTACTTAACACAATGCTAAAACCTTAATCACAGCACCACACACAACTTACTGCCGCGTTTTGATTTGTATAAAAAAAAAATCTTACTTATTTACGCATTTATCGTTGGTGCATAGCATTGCCAACGTAATGAAAAACTTTTTTAAAAAAATATTAAACTGTATGACTATGAGTAATTTCAACTTTTCAAGGTGGGTTAAAATATATCCCACCATGCATAAAAAGCTAAGCAAAAGGTAGGACAGTTTTTAACCCACCTAGCCCCAAAAAGTTAAACAAGTCTTCTGTTTATAGCTTATTCCCGTCGCACTGGTAGTACAACGGATAAGGCACCGGACTGCGGTGCTTGAGGATCTGGGGTCGATTCCCGGTAAGTCTTGGTTGTAATCGTCGATATTTATTGAAACGGATTTATGAAGTCAGCCTATGTAAGCAAGCTACTGCTCTTTTTATTAATTTTTACTCACTGTACTCAGTTTTAAGTACATGTCTTTTTCAAAATTGAACATGTATTCAGAGCCATGATAAGCATCGAATGTATTTTAAATATGAGAAATCACAAAGTCAGAAATCAGTCCATTTTACTTATTTTTGAATACCTATTTTGAACAGAGTAGGGGCATAGAGTAATGATACAAATAGAGGAATAAAAATGCTGATTTCCGTGTGTCCATCATTGAAACCACATGATTTGTGGAAATGCCAATTCATTCATGCGCCAATATTACTTGGCAGGCCTTGGCGACTTTCAGAACTAAACGAGATCGAAGTATTGTAATATGGTTTTGTGTTTAATTTTTTATTTAATTATATTTTTTTTGAACGAGTGGCACAATTTAAGGGAGTTTAACAGATATATTAAGCAGACTTTTCTTACTTTGTAGTTTTGAAATAATTGCATTATGTTTTTATGTAAAAAATTTACCATAAGCGAAGTTCTTTCAATTGTATTTTGTATACTTCAATAAGAAAATATGAACAATAAAACCTGAGAAATATAAAGAGTTTCGCTTCTTCGAGTATTGAACACAAATAAAATATTTTCGTTTCGTTAATAAAGAGGAAATATTTTGCGCATATTGTTTGAAAATAAGTAAATACGTACATATATGTTAAAAAGTTGAATACGGACAGAACTCCTTATCACCAAAATAGAAGAAAGTGCGCCAAATTTGAAACTCTGCAGATGTCTGAACGCCGAATGTGGCAGCGCTATAACCACGTGATGTGGGTTTTTCTTTTCAATGTTGACATCGCGGCCTTACGAGAGTCTGGTATTGAAAGCGCTCCCTATTTAGTATTACAACTCTCTGGGTAGGGGGCCTTAAGTTAAAGCCTACCCCTTCCAAACTCAGGTTGTGAGAACGCCATTCTCATCACCCTATCTCCCACCTGATCAAAATCCCTCCCCCCCCCCCCCCCCCCCCCTCCCACCCTTCCATTTCGACGTTCCAGCACCCTGTCCCGCATTTTTGTCATTGTCGGCGTTCCCTGCTTTGATTGAAGTGAAATGAAAGGGGGGAGGGGTGCGTGGGTAGAAAAAAAGCCGTTGGGTCAACGGTTGGATTGAGAAAGTGTAACGGCCGTTTTTAGTGGGAGTGGGGGGGGGGGGGACTTGCAGCTGGCCTTTGTTCTCTTCTGACAATTCATAACGTACAGATTTGCTGGGATGGGGAGGTTTTTATTGAACGTCTGTCGTAGTGCCGTGGACAGGTAATCGTTTTTTTTTTAATGGTGTGAAATGAAATATTCATGGAAAAGTGAAATGGATGTTTCCTAAGGTAGACCGTGCGAAGAGGACTTTAAAGTGCTGGGATGAATTGAATATCTTCATCAGGGCCGCAATTATACTGTTCAAAGTAGGTATTCAAAAATAAGTAAAATGTACTCATTTTTGATTACATTCGATGCTTGTCATGGCACCGATTACATGTTTCATTTTTGAAAAACACATGTACTTAAACATTGATAAAAAAGAGCATATACTGGCCTACATAAGCTACCTTTATAAATCACTTTCAACAAGTATCGACGATTACAACTTAAACTAACCGGGAATCGAACTCGGGTCTTCAGCATCGCTGTCCACTGTTTTATCTGTTAAACCTTCAAGGCGATGAGAAGAAGTTATAAACAGAAGTAACTTTTAAAAGGTGTCAAAAACAAATGGGAAGTAAAATAATTGAAATGTAATAACTCCTTTTCCATTTGGGCCATCGACATCAGATAATGTGGAAAACCATCTTCTGAACAACTACTTTAAGTGTGTCAGGTCGCTTTGTTAAGATGGCTTGAACAGAAGCTGAGATGAGCAATATTAAATCACACCTCATTCTTGAGAAAGTACAATTACCTAACTTTGAGTACGTCATAGCTCATTTACGATGCAATTGTCCTTTAAAATAACCAAGTACGTTCACGTACTCATATTTAAGTCCCGCGGTTTTGTTGTGGTCCCGCGCTGATAAGAAAAAACAAGAAAGGTATTGTATGTACATTCCCAGCAAAAAAAGTCAGCATAAAACCTTCATCAAAATTTTGAAATTGAAGGTTTTATGCAGGAAAACTGCAGCTTTTTTGAAGATCTATAAAATTAAAGGTTTTTGTTTCAATGTTCTTCATAAAAACCGCAAAAAACCTTCAATTTTTAGTCATGAAGGGAAAATGCAGATATTTTGAAGGTTTTATGCAGGAAAATTAAAAACTTCAAAAAAACTGCAGTTTTTTGTTTCAATATCCTTTATAAAACCTTCAAAAAACCTTCAATTCGACAATTTTGATGAAGGTTTCATGCTGACTTTTTTTGCTGGGTTGTTTAACTACACTTCCAATCAGATCGCCAGATCGTGACACATCACCATTTTGTGAAAACGCAGTTAAAAGTTAAAACGGAACGGCTGATTCTTGAAGTAGTTTATTCTTATGCCACTAGATGTCAGCGCATGACAAACATTTACGTGCATCCCTTTGCCGCCAACATTTCATATGTATTAACTATCCATAATCGGACTTAACGATCTTTTTTTTTTTAAAGTCACTTGTACTCTTCGAGCATGGATCCTTCATAGTAAAGAATCATAATGTTATAATTTCGCTAACATCAAAGTGAGGCAAACATGTATGGCCTCAGACACGTGGTTAATTACGTCATTCCATTCATAAATTTTCACTGTTACACATTTCCCAATTCATCAGCCAATCGCGAGTATTTTTTTAATTTATACATCATTTTTTTTAATTATTTAATACCAGTATTTAAGAACAACAAGTATTATATAAAAAATTATTTCAGCTTAAAATAAACCACGTTTAAATAAATTTTCAGTTTATTTAACAATGCCAAGAAGGCAGGCATCAGTAACGTATTTTATCGCAACTATAAAATAATGAGTTTATTTTTTTTTAATTGAAAAGTCATTAAGAAAACTAAATTTTTTTTTATAATTTTCACTTATTTTCCGAATATTTTAAATACTGAGGCCTTGACTACCCAAAACTATTGCCCCTGTAAATCTAAAAGAATTTCAAGGGCTTTATTCTCATATATCGCACACTTGTAGTTTACATTAGAATAATCGCTCCATTATATAAACAAAAAATAATCTTTCTCAAAAAAAAAGAAAACCGGCTTGAACAAAAATGCGCTAAAAAGTAATTTTTAATTTTACGAACGCATTGAAAATATGGAATTATTTAATGTCAATTTTATACTTATTAGAACTTTTTGAAATCGGCGCCAAAATTTAGGTATGATTTTTGTAAATTGGCGCCAACTTCAAAAAGTTGTAATAAGTATAAAATTAACATTAAAAAATTTTATATTTTCAATGCGTTCGCAAAATTAAAAATTATTTTTTACTTTTTAGCGCAATTTTCTTCAAGTCGGTTTAATTTTTTTTTAAGAAAGATTATTTTATTTTTCCCTTTTTAGTTTTTAATTTAGCAGGGGCTTCGCCCCCTATTATCATTCACTAAGAAATTCAAGTAGCAACTTGTGCTCAACAATGAATATTGTAAAACAATCCCTATCAATGCTGGTTAAACGAAATGTCATTGTTGTAAACTTCTGTTAAACAAAGAAAATATTATGAAATCGGATAAATTGTTTAAAAAAACTCCTGTTAATTGGCATTTCCGGATATGTAATAGCCGGATAACCGATAATTTTGTGCAGATTTTGCCGAAGTGGATTTTTTTCTATCCAACACAAAAAGAATTTTCGAAATCGGACAATATTTTTTTTCAAACGGTCCAGTTAATTGAGAATTCCGGATAGTTAAATGCCGGATAACTGGATATTTTTTCAATAGCCCCCCTTTGAAACATCCCCTATCAAACAACAACAAAAAATGTTCAAATATCTGAATTAGAACCGAAGTTCTGCGCGAACATACATAAAAAAATATACATAAAAGTCGAATCCATAACCTCTCGACTTGGCACGCGATTTGGCGGTTTTAATTTAAAATTTCTGGCGGTTTTATTTCGGAGTTTTGGTTGGTGCGCTGTTCAGTCGGTTAAAAATAAAAACAGCGACGAACAGGTGGATATTACCCCTAACACAAGTATTTGATACCCTTCGAACTGATACAAGTTGCTCCATTGTTAAATATTAGCAATGATCACAGTCTAGACATCCGGCGCCACCTGGTGAGTCACATTCGCAACGTATCACCCATCCCAACTTGCTGCTGAAGCATCTCTCCGCATCAGGGATGATGACTCACTCCAAACCTCTGGCAAGGGAAGGGTTGAAAGAGGCGTCACAACGACAGATGCTAGCGTGTCCTCGTTGTTAAACAAAAACAAAATCAGTGGATGTTTTCATGTAGTATTACGCCTTTCGAACGTGGACGCAGGAAATAAAGGAGCCAGAGATCCCATTAATATTATTCTGAAGATGCCCACTCACCCAATTTTTCAGTATTTTATATACGCTTGACCCTCTAATGCATAGTATATGCAACTTTAAATTGCCCACTAGTTGCACCTATTGAGTTTTATATTAACTATTATATTGTAGTATTTCCACATAGGGAAACATGTGCCTAGTTCTCATAATCGCCGCTAGGTCACTTTCACTTCATAAAAATCACTTTACTTCTAATTGGATATTTGGTAAAATACCCAGAATGGAAGTTTCAGTGGCTGTTTTTTAATTACAAAAAATATTGTTACGCAATAGGGGGAAGGGGGGTGGTACTAATGCAATATTTCTTTAATTGCAATGTAAATGATGTAAAGTGTTGGGGGGGGGGGGAGGGATACTCTTAAATACATACTAGCAGTGGCGGCGATTGGTTGGTAAAAGTGGGGGGGCAAGATCCAGATGAAACAAGTGTGTGTGGGCCGGTGGGGATGGGGGGGGGGGGGGTAGTAATAAAAATTTTGACCACCAAAACAATGAATATTGCATATTTATATTTACTCTCTCTTTTGAGTTATATAAAGAAAGGATATTATCTTAAAATAGGTCGCCCAGGTCGATTATTAACCCATTTCCGATTATTTCTCCCACCCCCCCTTTTTTTTTTAAAGGATACGGACTGTTGCAAAGAATCTAATTAATATACTTATTGACCGACCTCCAAAGGGATAGCCAAAATACTAGAATGTCGTCCAGAACATCCACAAAAAATTAACGGCGTGTATACGGGACTGGTGCACGATAAATCTGATCGGGATCCAAAGGCCCGACGTCTATTTAAGGCATTGGGTGCCAGCTCAGGTGTTGTCCTCGTCATCTGACCATGGTTCACAAATACGAGAAGTCGTTCCCGGGTCTTTCCTTCGAGATAAGCCAAGAACCGTCGCCAATAGCCCACAGTACAGCTCTAGTGCGACGTTATTTAACCAAAACCAAAAAAAACCAAAGGGATAGGTATCCTTTCCATTTGTGTCAAGTGTTGAAAAAGAAATGAGGAAAATTTTATCTCCTCACCCTTCCAATTCCAAGAAAATGTCTTGCAGCATTTACAATTCTACATTTGTGGTGCGACTTTCGGGACCCTGAGAAAAATACTTACAGTTTCAAACTGTATAATAGTGCAGGCACGTAGGTATAGATTTCATGGGGGTTCAGTGACAGAGCAACGAATTTCTTTAGGAATCAATCCCCCCTCACCCAGAGGAGGGAATCCTCAACCCCACAAAATCCTCACCCAAACCCCCACCATTTTTTTTTCTTAAAAAAATTATTAATTTCCGTTCAAGTATACGCAGGAATACGTTGGCAGATAAATAACAGCAACAGTTATCATTGTCATTAACTATACTTAACAGTTGTCATTAACTATTTTTAAAATTAATAAATCACTCCCTAGTTATGAAATAAATTTAGAGAACAAATTTAAAGTTGAGATTCCTTATAATATATGTGTGGTAACGATTAGTTAGATAATTTATAGTTATGGAAATTTAAAGATCTAATAAGCGTTTTAGTTGACCAAAAAAGTAAAGAATAATATAAAGGCTACATGAGCTAAAGTATAATGAGATTCAAAAGACTCGACCTTGCATCATGATATTGTGCAACACAATCGACACTGCTAATTTTAAATTAAACATTAAATATACTTAATTTAATTCAAATGAAATTATTTACTTATTACCAATACATATTAACTTCCATTAATTAAATTTAAATTGTAAAGGTCATTTTAATTCAAAGATCTAAAAGAAACAAGAAATTTACCAACTTAACGGCGCCAGGTGTTGTCCTCGTTATCTGACCATGGTTCAAAAATATGTCGCATTGTTCCCGGGTCTTTAATTCGAATTGGGTCCCGAACCGTCGCCAATAGTCCAATATTCAGCTGTAGTGCGGCGACGTGCAATACAGTATACAGTCAGAGGTCAAATTTAATCTTTACAAGTTGTGCGATCTACTAAAAGGATTCCAGATTATTGATGGGGGGGGGGGGGGGCAAAACCGCAAATCACAAACAGTAATAATCCATATTTATTATCATTATTACGTCAAAAAAACTCAGACGTTCGGCGCATATAGATTGCGCAATACTACATTTTTATGGTCTTGGGTTTAAATCAAAGAGGAAATTACAAAAAGTAAAAAAAAAAAAAAAGAGAAAGTTAGATAATAATCAAAGAAAAGCAGGAGCTGGGCAAATAAATTTAAAACTATTATAAAAAAAATATGGGAGATGGTTTTGCTTTAGAATAAACTGGCAAGTTATAATGAAGTATTTTAAGGCTACCGAAATTATGAGGTCTTTGCTACGTAGCATGTTTCGGAGCATCTTGTTTAAACGACACCGTATGACGATCTTTTCCCTTTTGTTATCTTTATGATTTTTACAGAAATTAGGTTTTTAAGTTTTTTTTCTATTTGACTTACAGTAGGTTGCTCCTGCACTCCCCCCCCGCCCCCCTTACTTACGTGCCTGTGGTGTAATGGGAGGAAGTTGGGGTTGAAAATATTTCCTTTGTTCGGCAATGCAGTAAAACCATTGACTTGTAATTTAGTTTTAAAAAGTGCAATAATAAAAAAGTGCGGGGGCAACATCCTAAAAAAGTGCGGGGGCAACCGCCCCCCCTTGCCCCCCCGAATCGCCGCCACTGCATACTAGAACATCAATTCAAACGTTTACATACGCTTAAACATTAATCTTTATTATCATTAAAATAATTCTAGAAAATGTGTTAAAACGCGTTAAAAATAACTGATTGTCTAAATATTCCGCATTTCCGTATATGTTCTCTGAAAAGAGGAGTGGGCCCCCGCCCGTCGAAGAAGGGCCCCTATCTACACATATAAGAAAGGATAAGGGAATTCAGATAGAAAACTACAGTAAAACGTTTAATTAAATATGCTAAAAAAATATAAATATTTCTCTACTTGTCTTTTTTAATTTCTGAAATCAAGGGGTCCCCAAATGGACCCAAGGCAGCGGGGCCCACTTGGCAAATGCCCCTACTCTCTGAACTGTCCATTTGGCGCCGAGTTGAGTAGGGCGCCAATTTTTTTGTGTAACCCTAAAAAATACTAACAGGTTTTAGAAAGAGTATTGTAGTCCATATGTGAATTATTTTTAATTTATTGTTTAGTTAATATTGTACATTGCAATTATATTAAATATTTTTTAAATATTTAATTTTTTACTATATTTATATTTTGTTTTTTGGTTTGGTTTTGTTAATTAACGTCGCACTAGAGCTGCACAGTGGGCTATTGGCGACGGTTCGGGGTCAATCTCGAAGGAAGGACCCGGGAACACATACACACATTCATACATGCACCTCGTTATTTTTAGAACCATGGTCAGATGACGAGGAAACACCTGAACTGGCACCCAACGCCTTCAATAGACGTCGGGACTTTGGACTCCGATTAGATCTATCGTGCACCAGTTCCGTATACACGCCAGTATAATTTGTTGGATATTCTGGACGACTTTCTAGTATTTTTGTAGCGAAGCTGGCAACCCTCCGATCGCAAGATCACTACTTTTTTATGTCAAGTCCATCGCACGGATTCGAACCACCAATCCTCTGATTAGTAGCTGAACGCCTTACCAACTGAGCAACTGGGGCTCATATTTATATTTGGATTATACAGGGCAGCTTTTCCCAATTGTCATAGAGCCGCGGAACTAAAACTATAATAGGACCGAGGACCTATTTTTTTTATATATATATGGTCATGAAAATCCCCAGCTTTCAGTGCATGTATACGTTTCGTGGAAAAATACATTGAATTATCATAAAAGTGCAGTTATATATAAAAACAAGCGATGGGCCTTCGTGTCCAGAACGTCCACAAAAATTATCGGCGTGTATACAGGAGATTGGTGCACGATATATCTGATCGGGGTGCCGACGGCATATTAACTACCTATACACGAGTAGACGCATTGGAAAATTTCGAGCCTTCTGATTCGTCGGTTTCACTACGTAGCTGTGACGTCACACTATTTATCATCCATTATACTTACATTTCAATTGTTGGTCAAAAACTTCTTTCTTTACTTTTATTTGTTTGTTTTTACCTGACGTTTTTCGTCCAAATGTCCGTATTTTCGGAAGATAAACTTCCATCCTCATTTTCAAATGAGATAGAAACGAATTCGCCAAATTTAATTGTTCTGCGTAGCAATGTTAAAAATTTAGAAGAGTGCAATAAATGGGTTTAATAAGGAAGGCACAAATCTGCTAGTAATTATGGAACTCGGTTTTTATATTTGATTGTTACATGATTGCTTTTTGGTTATTTCTCAACTGAATATATTTGTTATTGAAAGATATATATACAAATGTAATTGTAATTTTCAAATGCAAAAAAACTTCATAATTCCAAAATATTATGTGGCGCCATCTGTTAACGTAATGCATAACAATAATTTGTTGCATAATAATTATTTGTATCTATTTTTATTTGTTCTTGGATGACAAATAAAAATTCCTTTTTAATTGGTTAAATGAATTGATTTCATGATTTCAAATTTTCATAAAAATGTTTCTAAACTTTAATATTTCTAAATATTGTTCCGCTGAACAGTTAAATTTAATGAATTTGTTTCTGCCTCCTTTAAAAATGAAAATACGGACATTTGGACGAAAAATGACCGGTAAAAATAAAAGCTAAAAGTAAAGAAAGAAGTTTTTGACCAACAATTGAAATGTAAGTATAATGGATGAGAAATAGTGTGACGTCACAGCTACGTAGTGAAACCGACGAATCAGAAGGCTCGAAATTTTCCAATGCGTCTACTCGTGTATAGGTAGTTAATATGCGTCCCGACGTCTATTGAAGGCTTTGGATGCCAGTTCAGGTGTTTCACGTCACTAACCATGGTTCAAAAATACGAGGCATCGTTCCCGGATCTTTCCTTTGAGATAGGTCAAGAACCGTAGCCAATAGCCCACTGTTCAGCTGTAGTGCGTCGTTAATTAACCAAAACCAAACCAATCGAGACAGGTCCAGAACCGACGCCAATAGCCCACTTTGCAGACCTAGTGTGACGTTAATTAATCAAACCAACCAAACCAAACCAAACCAAGTGATAATATATATATATTTAAGGATTAGATAATTCATAATATGTTTATTTTTAATTTAATTTCAAAAGTGATAAATATATTAGACGGTATAAGACTACGATTTCTTAATCAAAACCTTCGAGCATGATTGGACTGAAGTAGAGGGAATATGTCGTCTTAATCGTGAAACCAACATCTCAGACCAAATGACCTGAGACACGTGACTTTTTTTCAAAATTATGGTTTGGTTTGTTTAATTAACGTCGCACTAGAGCTGCACAGTGGGCTATTGGCGACGGTTCGGGGCCTATCTCGAAGGAAAGACCCGGGAGCGATGCCTCGTATTTTTGAACCATGGTCAGATGACGAGGACAACACCTGAGCTGGCACCCGACGCAACCTCAATACTTCAAAATTATGAATTAAAAAATACTCGGGATTGGCTGATGAATTGGGAAATGTGCAACAGTGAAAATTTATGAATGGAATGAAGTCATTAACCACGTGTCTGAGGCCATACATGTTGGCCTCACTTTGATGTTAGTGAGATTACAACATTGTTTTCTCTACTATGAAGGATCCATGCTCGAAGATCAAAACTGACGTAGCAGTTAAGTAAAAAAATACCTTTTGGAATTTATTACAATTGAGAGGTCTAAAGGCGAAATCCGATCGTTAAGGCCACTGATCTCTAACTGTAACTTCTGGATAGGGCAAGACATTTTGTTGACTTGAAGCCGATATGGAGGCCGCCATGATGGGGCACACGTTTCTTGATACCGCTATATTTCGTATATTTTTCATGTTAAAATACGCCGCCATATATTATTTTTGGGTAGGTTTTTTTTATTTTATTTTTAAACCCATTTTAAATGTAATCTGCTATTAAAATAGGAAGTCATTTGCAAGTCAAAGTAGAAGTAGTTAAAAAGCAAGAGCAAAAACTATCTGTTTGGCAATATAAAAATTAATTCTATAAGAAGAAAATATAATATTTAATTACATTTAATACTTCTACAGTGCTTTGGTAATAAAAAACACCACTAAATCACTTTTTAAAAAAATGTTGGGGCACCGTATGGCAGCTTTCAATTGGCTTCAAGGCGCCCATAGACGAAACAAGGTTTGAGCCTTCCAGCAGTTACAGTTAGAGTTCAGTGGTTAAGGCATGCATTTAAAATAAAAATGATTATATTGAGTTTTTAAAGAATGATAATTTCTTTTTTCTTTCGGCTACCACTAAAATTATTTATATTTGTCTTTTATATATAAATTTAAACTCATTTTCAGTGTGTTTACTGGTGAAAATTCACTTAAAAAAGCTTCTTGTACAGAAGCATAATTTTTAGATTTTCGCTGTTCGTGTGGAACCCATATTAACTAACTTATTCTTGTTTTCCCACATTTTTTGTATAATGTTACGTTTTCAGTCCTTATCAACTGCAAACATTTAAAAGGCAGACACAATTTTTTTCCCAAATATCTGATTAAGAACATAAATTTACGCCAACATACAGTGGCTCCCATAAGTGTTCGTACACTTACGAATTTCAAAGAAATACTGCTCTATTTATTATAAAAAATAACGTTTCAGAATGGGAATTTTTTATTAAGATATATAAGTTATTCTTAACAAAACTATGTAAAATATTTAAAAACAGAGTAAAACTTTTTTTTTTGAAAAATCAATAACTAAAAAGTAACAAAAAAATTATCTCACAAAAGTCTTCGTACACTTTAAAAAAATCTCTACACATTAATAAATATTGCATTTTTTCGGTAAATTAGTACTTAGTAGGATGTCCTGTAACATCCACAACAGCTTTTAAACGTCTAGGCATAAATTTCATTATTTTTTTTGCAATTTTTGTATCAATTTCATCTATACTTCGATTATTCCTTTTTTAAGTTCGCTTTTCGTTTTAAGATCATGTCTTCGTACTCCTAACCTCTAGTTCTTTACATATGGGTTTTATTAGGTTTAAATTCAGCGACTAAGGTGTTTTTTCAGAACTTGGGGAAAATTATAGACGCAACAGAAGCAAATATTAAGAGCCGTGTTCTAAAAATCGTTATCTTGATAAGAAACAAAGTTGATTCCGATACCCAAATGTTGAGCTTATAATTTGAAATTGTGTGTTAAAATATTTAAATAAACTTACTGATTCTTTATGCTATCATCAAATACCAAATTACCTAGTCCTGATTCTAATTTGCACCTTTGCACAAGGACACGTCCAAAGCATGCTTTACTGTTCCGATTAAGTGATTGGTATTTGCGAAGGTAAGCCTAAGCTTTCTATTTTTCGCACTAACAAGAAATTTTCTTCGGCGGAACGCTCATGTAATCCAGCTCATATGATCACTTGTCGAACAGTTTCGATTGAAATTGAAGTAGAACATGTTTCATTAAATACTGGAGATATTTTTACAACACTCAAACGTGAATTTTTCATAAATTTTCTAACTGTAAATCTCTGATCACGTTCAGTTAAATGTGCCGGATGACATTTTCTTACCTTGTTTTTGATTCAATTTTCTTCTTTAAATCATTTTATCACATATTGCACGTAGAATTGGATAAATTTATTGATTTAGAAATACTTCGAGATGATTTACAACCATTTTGATGAGAAATTATCAATATTCGAATGCTATTCTTTGTTTCCTCACGACTACGATCTGTTATGGTTAAAACCATAATTGGTTAATTTTTAATTCCTCTTTTATTTTATTTAATTTCAGACTCCCCTAATTGTATTAATTAATTTATGTAATATTGATGTATCCTATTTAATTGTCAAACTTGTACTTGGGAACCTGCACTTTTGATTCCATTTAAGCCCAAACGTAAATTTCCCCCTTTTTCATAACCCCCTAAGAGCTTTTTAGTTGTAAATGGGGTGATAACCCCTGTCTGGAGTCTTTTCCACCCTTTTGGGTCCCCACATCGGCCTCTCCTCCTGTATCATGTTACACATCTGGGGTCTGGTATGTGAGTTGAGTTCGTGTTTTTGAGACCGTTTTACGTACTGGTCTGGAATTATGTTTAACTGTAACCGAAGTTGTAATTGTAAATTCTCTGATTGGCTGAGAGGAAAATTGATGTGCTAGTTTTGAGGGATCTGGCAAGGAGGTTTTGGCGATTTATTGGTAAGCGCACCTTTTGACGGGACTTTTTAACGCATCTTTCGAAGCCTCAAGACGTACAGGAGTGTAGCTCCCGTCTTATAAACGCGGACCGTGTGTCCTTTTTCAAAACCCGATGGGTTAATATCGTGCAATAGCCGCCGATGCTGATGCGGGGTTAGAAGAATTACGTAACCGCCGCCACCAACCTCAACGATGCTCGAGAGTCACCCATTCCAGTAGATGTTGCCGGGTTAACTGCAATAACCCCAGCCACCCATCGACGTAGCACCCAGAGGGATGTTCCCGTCCTCTGCCGTTGCCTCTGATGTCAGCCCTGGACGCCTCCCGCATCACCCGTCAGGTCTGTGATCCTCGCCCAGAGAAGGTCCCATCCACCAACCACCTCTGAACTGGATTTCTCTGCTGGACGACCACCACTGGCCGACGCCTTTTGACCGACCACCTCTGAAGCTGACATCGGAGTTGACACTCCGTCGAAGGATGTGCCAAGTACCACCCCCCTTTTCGTCCACCTCCCAATCTTGGACACTTTTAGTATGGCCGTAGCGGCTTGGCCATGTTTTCTTTTTTTGGGGGGCACTCGTATTGTATTCGCCTTGACCTCCTGCCACATCTCTCTCGACGAAATCAGCTGAAGGTAGTAATTTTTAATTTTAGTTTACCCTCCCCCTTTTAAATTATTTAGTTTTAACTTGTTTGGCTTTTTGTAAGGTTCTTAAGTGTTCCGTTCCCTTTTTAATTTTAGTGTTTTAATAAATTTGTTTTTCTTTTGGTCACAATTTTTAGTCCTGTGTTTTTTGTCTGTTCTAAACTATACGATCACGCCAGGTAAATTCTTAAATTAAACAACGATTAATATTTTCGTTCTTTTCTTTCTTTTGATTAGTGCTTTTTAATTAACCCGTAATAGTAACTACCACAGTGGTGCCTTTGACCTTAGGATTTTTTTTCCCCGTTTATCTGCAATTTTGCGGCATAGCTAGGCCTAACTTCAAGCGACTTTCGCCGATGGAGACGTGTTGCGATGTTTGTTTACCTTTTGGTAGTGTTCTTTCTTTTTGTGTTTACGGATTTAATTGAACTTACTTTAATTGCATTTGATTTGTGTTAAGCATTATTAATTGTTATTATCTTGTGTTTAATTGAGTTATATAATTTAAATTTTTTTATTGATATTTTGATGGAAGTTTGTTTACATTGTTGATGTGTGTTCGTAATGGGATTTCCGGTCGAGATTTCTATTTTTATTTGATTTGATTTGAACTTTGATTACTGTGTATATTAATAACTTAGTTTAATTTAAAATTTGATAAATTTAGTTGATTTTTTTTTTGTTGGAATTTTGTTATTTTAAATTTTTTTTTCGGGTTAGAGATGGCGCGTAGAGGCAAGAGTGCCTCTGCCACCAGATCCTTTGGATCTTTAAATGATTTAACTGAGGGCACAGATAGGGTTGTTGATGAGGAAGTGGAGTATTGCCCCCCTAATTTTGGTGTCCCTAGATTACATCTGATGGATTCAGTGGAGGAATTTTCTGGAGAGTCATCTGACCTTTCAATAACTGACTATTTCGAAAATATCGAGATGATTTCTTCCCATGCCAAGTGGACCATGCAGGACAAGCTGATTGTCGCTAAGCTGAGGCTTAAAGGCAAGGCAGCTCGATTTATGAGGGCTAATGTTAGTCTGAAAAGAGAGACTACCTACGACACCTTCAAAGAGAGGCTGGAGGAACACTTTGCGGAGAAATCCAACATTTACCTGTCCCTTAGACAGTTGATGTTGGGTTTCCAGAGGCCCAGTGAGAATGTTAAACAGTTTGCTGCGAGGCTTTGTCTCATAGAACGGTCGCCGAAGACCTTCTTGGAGACCCCTCCGCTGAACAAACAAGGGTAAAGACCCTTCTGCACTCCTTCACTCAAGGTTTAAAACCTAATATTAAGCGTCTAGTTATGATTCAGAATCATAGGACCTTTAGCGATGCCAAAAGGCACGCAATTTTAGAGGAGGAGATGTACGACAGTTTTTTGGAGGTGGAGGGAGCAGTGGCTAACACTGTGCAGGCTGCCCCTCTCCCTCCCAGTCAAGGTCAGGGAGTCGATAGTTCTCATGTTATTGCCGAACTACTTGGTAAGGTCGACTCCTTGACCAAAATCGTTAGCGACTTGTCTAGGAGGCATGAAGGCCCTAGACCCGAAAGGAGCAGAACCATTGAATGCTATGCATGTCATGGTTTTGGACATATGGCTCGCGAGTGTAGGTTCGTACAGAACCGAGGTCGTAGAGGTGGCCGTGGGAGACAGGGTCAAGACTACGTCCCTCTCCAGTATGGTCCAGGTCCCAACTATCAGTACCCTGTTGGCATGGCTTTTGCACCACAATTTGTGGGCGTGCAGCCCCAATACGCCCTTCAGGCACCTGCTCAAAGCCAGTCATCAAGCTCCAACCAACCTGCCACGGATTCGTTAAACAGTTAGTGGGTGATGTAGTTGCACCAACTGCCATCGCTCAAGCCCTTTCGGTGACAGAGGTATTTCTGGGTAGCACAAATAATGGTTTGCCAGTGGTAAAAGGCACCCTAAGAGGTAATAAGTTAAAATTTCTCTGCGACTCTGGAGCTTCAATAAATTTAATTGAAAAGAAATATGTCGATTTAATTAAGGATCCTATTTTTCAGCCCTGTTTGTTACAAGTATCTGGCATTGCCAATACTGCTATTTTTATTCACGAATTTATTCATTTGGATGTAGTTTTGGACAAGAAAATTTTTAATGTTAAATTTTTCATTTGCCCAGGTAAGATTGGTGAGGGCTATGGTGCTATTTTGGGTACCGAATTCTTGTCTAAGTACAATGTGACCGTAGATTTTTCAATAAATACTTTGTATGTCCATGATTTCTTTTTGCCCTGGGAAAATAGTAAAACTTGCAACTCAGAGGAAGTGAACACCTTGGAGATGGTGGAGACTTGCTCTGGGGTTTTGATAAATAAACAAACTCTACCCCCTCTTTCAGAGAGTTTTGTTAAGATTAAATTAAAAGGGAGGAATTTAAATTCTAAATTAGTATTATTTGAGCATTCTAGTAATCTTAAAAATGACAATCTTTTCATTGGACGTTGTATTCATTCCTTAAACAAAGATAACTGTTACTTCATTAAAGTTTTAAATTCTTCTGGCGAGATAATTCACTTGAATAAGGGTGTGAAAATAGTGGAGGCTGAACCTTTGAGAGAAACCCATATGGAGACAGTGAACAATTTGAATTTGGATACCCAAGTAGAAGACAGCTTTGATGTTTGGGGAGGAGAATTTAACTTAAGTCACATTCCTGACCAACATAGAGAACCATTGAAGAATTTACTCAATGAGTATGGTTTTCTTTTTGCCAAGACAGTTAAGGATTTAGAAGGATGTGATACTATCGAACACGAAATACATTTGACAGATTCTGTCCCAGTTCGTGTCAAGCCATACAGGACCCCCTATCATTTGCGTGAGGAAATGAATAAGCAAATTGCTGAGCTCCTCGATGCAGGCATAATTCAGGAAAGTAGTTCTCCTTTTTCAGCACCTGTGATGCTAGTAAAGAAGTCTGACAATAGTTATCGGCTAGTCACTGATTTTAGGAAATTAAATTTAAAAACTTTGGAAGATAACTTCCCACTCCCTAACATGTTAGAGTTAGTGGATAATTTAGCTGGAGCCAACATTTTTTCTACTTTGGATTTGACCTCTGGGTTTTATCAGATGAAACTCAGAGAGGAAGACAGACAGAAATGTGGGTTTTCCACCCAGTCTGGTCACTATCAGTGGAACAGAATGCCTTTTGGGCTTAGGAATGCCCCTAGCAGTTTTCAACGTTTAATGTCAATAGTTTTATCCAACTTACAGCCACTCCAAATCGGCATCTATATAGATGACATAGTTCTGGCCTCCTCGACTTATGAAGAACATTTGGACAAGATTAAATTAGTGTTTGATAGATTGGCCCAGCATAGTCTTAAACTTAAACCTAGCAAGTGCAATTTCATGCAAGATACTATTAAGTACTTGGGATTTAGGGTTTCGAAAGGAATTGTTTCACCAGACCCCTCTAATTTAAATTTAATTGCTAATTTTACTGTTCCTAAGAATAGAAAGAATGTCAGACAATTTTTGGGACTCGCTGGTTTCTATCGCCGTTTCATTGAGAATTATGCTCAACAAGCTTTACCGTTAACTAATTTAACTAAAGAAAATACACCTTTTATTTGGAGCCCGGAGGCTCAGAAATCTTTTGAAATTTTGAAGAGTGAATTGGTAAAGGAACCAATTTTGAAGTTACCTGTAATGAGTCAGGAGTTTGTTTTGTGTACCGATGCCTCTAACTATGTTTTGGGCAGTTGCCTGTGTCAGGAATATGATGGATTTTTGCATCCTGTGGCATTTGCTAGTAGAAAATTGAAAGATGCTGAAGTCAGATATAGTACTTTTGAAAAGGAAGCCCTTGGTATTGTGTGGGCCACAGCTTATTTTAGACAATATTTATTAGGTAAACATTTTACTATTTACTGTGACCAAGCCTCCTTATCCCAAGTTTTAAAACTTAAGGACTCTACCTCAAGAATAGCCAGGTGGATCACAGCTTTAAGTCAATTTGACTATAAAATTATTCATAAGCCAGGTAAACTAAATGTAACAGCTGATTTTCTTTCTCGAGCCGTAAATAATATTTCCTTGGTACAACATTCGGTTGAACCCATTTTATTTACAAATATTTCAGATCAGCAACCAAGTGATGAAAAATGCATTAAACTGAAAGGCATGGTGGAGTCAGGCTTAGCACCAAATCCCAAAACTTTAAATTTTTTTTGTGAAAATGACATTCTGTTTTGTAAACATGTCAAGCCAAAGCACAGATGGCAGGGAAATAAAAGATTAGTAGTTCCTCTTAATATGAGAACTGAAGTTATGGCTCTTCATCACGACTCTCCTGTGGATGCTCACTGTGGTTTTGGTAGGACTTTATCTAAAATTCAAAGATCTTTTTATTGGCCAGCCATGTACAGTCAAATTCGGAACTATGTTTCTTCCTGTCATGACTGCCTGAAAAGAAGAGGTTTCCAACCATCGAAGAAAGCACCTTTGGGTAGAATACCTGTGACTTCAAGACCTCTTGAACGAATAGCCATGGACATTGTAGGTCCCCTGCCAATAACCATGTCTCAAAATAAGTACATTCTGGTCATGACCGATTATTTCACTCGTTATCCTGAGGCATATCCCTTACCTGACACCAAGAGTCATTCTGTAGCAGAAGCGTTAGAGAAGTTCATTGCTTCCCATGGTATACCTGAACAGCTGATCACCGACCGTGGCACTAATTTTCTTTCGGAATCTCTAATGGAGGTTTATAAGGCGTTGGGAATACAGAAACTGAACACGACGAGTTATCATCCACAATCTGATGGAGTTCTGGAGCGATTGAATGCCACTTTAATTAACTCTCTGAGTTATTTGGTCTCAGATTCACATGATGATTGGGACAGGCTAATTCCTTTTGCCTTACTGGCTCATCGTTCAGCTCGTCATGCTACAACAGGCGAGACGCCTGCTTACTTACTTTATAGTCGTGATATAACATTGCCTTGTGATTTACTTTTGAAATAGGATTTCAGAACATACGCTGACACGCCTTCTTATTTAACGGATTTGGGAACAAGATTGAAAACTGCCTTTCGGGAAGTTCGTAGAAACTTAACCCTGGCAGCCGAGAAGCAAGAAGAGTTTAGGTCTAGATCTGCAGTCGATAAACAGATTCAGATTGGGGATTCTGTATTTCTGCACACACCAGTTCTACAGAGTGGGCAAGTGAAGAAGTTTGCCAAGTTCAATAAAGGACCCTACAGGGTTATTGGACAGGCTAAAAACAAGGTAAATTACCAGTTGGTTTTGCTAAATAAGCCTTCGGATGTGAAGTGGGTCCATGTCGACAGACTCACTCGCATACCTGAGCGTATTTTACTCCCCTCTCTTGAAGTAAGTATCGAGCAGAATGAAGTTTCTGAGGAAACTAGTGTGAAGGAAGTTTTCAGGGACACACACGTGGCACCCTATGATTTGCGACCAAGAAGGTCGGGCTTTGTAGTATCACCTTAGAGGTATTTTTTTTGGGAGGAAAATTTTTAGGAAAATGTTGCTTTGTGAACATTTATATTATTACTGTTTTTTTAATTTTTTTTTGTCATTTGTCTACATATCACAGTTGTGGACAAAATTTTATTCGTTTATTTTTGTGTCTATCATTTCATCTCACAATTGAAATGAACTTTTACTTGTTTATCTTTAAGTGTATACGCGCGCTGCTTGTATTTATGCTCTTTCTTAAGGATCGAATTGTACAAAGTTTTTCTTTGGAGGTATCTTTATTTTTTACTTCAATTTCAGGTTGGTGGTTTTGCGAGTCTCCCTTTTAGTTTGTGATTTTTTTTTGTTTCTTTCTTGCATTTTAGCTGGTCTTTAGTGCTTATTTTTTTTTCCATCTTGGATCCATTTAAAATTAAGTGTTTTCTTAAAAGTTATCCCTCCTTTTTGTACTCCTTAACTTCCTGCCTGTGTATTGATGTTTTTAATCGTATTCCTTATTTTTGGGTTTATTGGGTATGTTGTAAGCTATTTTTTCCAGTAGTATTTACAATCTGTATTTCGTGTTTTTATTTTTAAGTTGATTGCTTTTGCAATTTTTTTTTTTCTTTCGAGCAACTGTTTCATGCACTGTCACTGGTTCTCTGGGATTTTTTCCGTGGGTGTGGTCCTGCCTTGGTTTGATTTGGTTACCTGGGAGATGGTTAATTGTTTTCTTTTGGGAGTTTTAATTTTTTTTTATACTTTTCTTCTTGGAGTGAGTTCTGATTTTTTTAATTGTTGTTTTAAAATTTTGTTTAGGGTTGCTTTCCTCAGTCTTAAACTGTGATTATTTCAGATTTTAATAATTTTCTAGTTTTAAGATGTCTGTTGACTATCTGTAATTGCATTGTTTGATAAGATTGATTTGCTTGTAATTATTTTGCTTAAAACCTAAATTGCTTCAAGGACTCTAACTAAGCAATAGGTTGAATTTAATGTATTTCTGATTTAATTAATTGTTAATTTATTTTAGTTACTGTAGGGCTTCTAATTTTATGATGTTTGAGTTTAACTTTTAGATTTTCTCGTCCGGTTAAATCCCATTTGTCTTTGTTATGCATTGTGTGACCTTATTGTGTTTAGTTTTTAAAGTTTTGCTATAATTTTGAACACCCCATGTAGGGGACGATGATTTTTGGTGGGAGAGTCTGCTGCTGTTTACTTTCTGACTAGATCTGTGTTTTTATTCTTGTGAAAAAAAAAGTTAATTCTTAACTTTTTTTAAGAGGTACGCGTAGGGAATGTTATGGTTAAAACCATAATGGGTTAATTTTTAATTCCTCTTTTATTTTATTTAATTTCAGACTCCCCTAATTGTATTAATTAATTTATGTAATATTGATGTATCCTATTTAATTGTCAAACTTGTACTTGGGAACCTGCACTTTTGATTCCATTTAAGCCCAAACGTAAATTTCCCCCTTTTTCATAACCCCCTAAGAGCTTTTTAGTTGTAAATGGGGTGATAACCCCTGTCTGGAGTCTTTTCCACCCTTTTGGGTCCCCACATCGGCCTCTCCTCCTGTATCATGTTACACATCTGGGGTCTGGTATGTGAGTTGAGTTCGTGTTTTTGAGACCGTTTTACGTACTGGTCTGGAATTATGTTTAACTGTAACCGAAGTTGTAATTGTAAATTCTCTGATTGGCTGAGAGGAAAATTGATGTGCTAGTTTTGAGGGATCTGGCAAGGAGGTTTTGGCGATTTATTGGTAAGCGCACCTTTTGACGGGACTTTTTAACGCATCTTTCGAAGCCTCAAGACGTACAGGAGTGTAGCTCCCGTCTTATAAACGCGGACCGTGTGTCCTTTTTCAAAACCCGATGGGTTAATATCGTGCAATAGCCGCCGATGCTGATGCGGGGTTAGAAGAATTACGTAACCGCCGCCACCAACCTCAACGATGCTCGAGAGTCACCCATTCCAGTAGATGTTGCCGGGTTAACTGCAATAACCCCAGCCACCCATCGACGTAGCACCCAGAGGGATGTTCCCGTCCTCTGCCGTTGCCTCTGATGTCAGCCCTGGACGCCTCCCGCATCACCCGTCAGGTCTGTGATCCTCGCCCAGAGAAGGTCCCATCCACCAACCACCTCTGAACTGGATTTCTCTGCTGGACGACCACCACTGGCCGACGCCTTTTGACCGACCACCTCTGAAGCTGACATCGGAGTTGACACTCCGTCGAAGGATGTGCCAAGTACCACCCCCCTTTTCGTCCACCTCCCAATCTTGGACACTTTTAGTATGGCCGTAGCGGCTTGGCCATGTTTTCTTTTTTTGGGGGGCACTCGTATTGTATTCGCCTTGACCTCCTGCCACATCTCTCTCGACGAAATCAGCTGAAGGTAGTAATTTTTAATTTTAGTTTACCCTCCCCCTTTTAAATTATTTAGTTTTAACTTGTTTGGCTTTTTGTAAGGTTCTTAAGTGTTCCGTTCCCTTTTTAATTTTAGTGTTTTAATAAATTTGTTTTTCTTTTGGTCACAATTTTTAGTCCTGTGTTTTTTGTCTGTTCTAAACTATACGATCACGCCAGGTAAATTCTTAAATTAAACAACGATTAATATTTTCGTTCTTTTCTTTCTTTTGATTAGTGCTTTTTAATTAACCCGTAATAGTAACTACCACAGATCCATTTTTAAGTAATAAATAGAATATTACAAAGTAAAAAGCAAAAATTAATACCAAACGAACATTAAATGTCACCACAATGTAAAAATAAAAAAAAAGCGACAAACGATAATTTTATTTATGAATTTACTCGAAAATGTTTTGGTGTACGATCACTTTTGTGGCGTTTTTTTCTCTGTTTCCTTGCATTTCCATTTTTATAAATAAAAAAAATTCAATATTTAAAGAATATATATTAGGTTTTATTCAGAATAACATGGAGATGATGTGAAATAATATTGGACTTTATATTCGAATTCAATTCCAGACTACAACATTTTTTCTAAAAATTTTTAAAGTGTACGAACACTTTTGGGAGCTACTGTACATAAAATAATACATACAGTTCGAATTGATAAACTCTTTTTTTTTTTAGCCCGAAGTCTGTTAAAAAAAAAGGGTGAAAATTATTTCTAAAGCATATGCAAAAATTAACTAGCAACTAAAAAGAAAATAACGTGATATGGATGATCAGATATTTTTTTTGTTAATTTCTGTGGCAATATCACAGGCCACAATTGCCTCATTTTAACTTCTGGTGTATTGCAAAATATTTTTCACCCAGCATTGAAAATTCCTAAAGTATGCACTGCCCTGGATAAACGACTCTTGCGATCGGAGGGTTGCCAGCTGCGCTACAAAAATACTAGAAAGTCGTCCAGAATATCCAACAAATTATACTGGCGTGTATACGGGACTGGTGCACGATACATCTGATCGGGGTCCAAAGTCCCGACGTCTATAGAAGGCGTTGGGTGCCAGTTCAGGTGTTTCCTCGTCATCTGACCATGGTTCTAAAATAACGAGGTGCATGTATGAATGTGTGTGTGAATGTGTATGTATTCCCGGGTCTTTCCTTCCAGATAGACCCCGAACCGTCGCCAATAGCCCTCTGTGCAGCTCTAGTGCGACGTTATTTAACAAAAACCAAACCTGGATAAACGACCCACTAGAGTTGAACAGTGGGCTATTGGTGACTGTTAAGGGTCTATCTCGATAGAGAAAGAACCTTGTATTTTTGAACCATTGTCAGATAACAAGAACAACGCCTGAGCTGGCACCCGACGCAACCTCAATAGGCGTCAGGACTTATGGTTTGGTTAAATAATGTCGCACTAGAGCTGAACAGTGGGCTATTGGCGACGGTTCGGGGTCTATCTGGAAGGAAAGACCCGGGAACACATACACATTCATACATGCACCTCGTTATTTTAGAACCATGGTCAGATGACGAGGAAACACCTGAACTGGCACCCAACGCCTTCAATAGACGTCGGGACATTGGACCCCGATCAGATGTATCGTGCACTAGTCACGTATACACGCCGTTAATATTTGCGGATGTTCTGGACGACTTTTCTAGTATTTTGTAGCCAAGCTGGCAACCCTCCGATCACAAGATCACTACTTTTTACTTTTTTTTGTCAAGTCCATCGCCTGGCATTAAACCGGGAACCTTCGTATTCCCAGCTGACGTCTTTAACCGCTCGGCCACGGAGGCCTCTATCTCGATGGAGAGATTACCTTGTATTTTTATACCATAGTCAGATGACAAGAATAACGCCTGAGCTGGCACCCGACGCAACCTCAATAGGAGTCGGGTAATAGGACCATAATCAGAATTAACGTGAACCAATCCCATATACACGTCTGGATAAAGGCGTTCAGTTAGTAATCAGAGGATTCCTAGTTCGAGCCCTTGCAACGGACTTGACAAAGAAAAGTAAAAAAAAAAAAGGAATTATCTGGTGATCGGAGGGTTGTCAGCATCGCTACAAAAATACTAGAAAGTCGTCCAGAACATCCAACAAATTATACAGGTGTGTATACGAGACTGGTGCACGATACATCTGATCGGGGTCCAATGTCCTGACGTCTATTGAAGGCGTTGGGTGCCAGTTCAGGTGTTTCCTCGTCATCTGACCATTGTTCTAAAATAACGAGGTGCATGTATGAATGTGTGTGTGAATGTGTATGTGTTCCCGGGTCTTTCCTTCGAGATTGACCCCGAACCGTCGCCAATAGCCCACTGTGCAGCTCTAGTGCGACGTTAATTAACAAACCAACCAACCTTTCGAGATAGGTCTCGAACCGTCGCCAATAGCCCACTGTTCAACTCTATTGTTGCTACGTTTTTTAAAGAAAACAAACCTATCCTAAATCGTAAGCTTGTTGAAGTGGACAACCATAATCGAAAGCATTGAAACGCAAATGCTTATAATTTATAGATTTATTCATCTCCCTTAGGAAGTAATTTCACCTCCGTTGTAAAATTACTTCCTAAACGTCTGTAGAGTTATTATCCCCCTTACGGAAGTTAACCCCCCCCCCCCCCCCAGTGAAACATCCTTGAGCGTAAAAATATTTCCGTTTATTCATATCCTTGATCGTACTTTAAGTTAAAAGGGCGTTTTTTGCGAGTTACTCAAAAGAGCTTTTCATGCATATAGCTACTTTTTGAATTGGTCTACTCAAATACACTAATCTCTAACTGTAACTTCTGGATTGGGCAAGACATTTTGTAGACTTGAAGCCGATGTAGAGGCAGCCATCAAGATGTGCCCCACTTTCTTTGCTACCGCAATATTTAATATATTTTTCATGTTAAAATAAGCCGCCGTGTACTGCTTTTGGCTGAGTTTTTTTCTATTTTCATTTTAAACCCATTTTAAAGGCAATCAGCTACTAAAATAGAAAGTAATTCGCAAGTCAAAGTCGAAGTAGATAAAAAGCAGGAGCAAAAACTATTTGTTTGGAAATATAAAAATTAATTCCATAAGAAGAAAATATAATATTTATATACATTTAATATTTCTACAATGCTATGGTAATTTAAAACACCACTAAATCACTTTAGAAAAATATTGGGGAAAAGCATGGCTGCTTTCAATTGGCATCAACGCATAGATTAATGATACAAATAGAGGAATAAAAATGCTGATTTCCGTGTGTGCATCATTGAAACCACGTGATTTGTGGAAATGCCAATTCATTCATGCGCCAATATTACTTGGCAGGCCTTGGCGACTTTCAGAACTAAGCGAGATAGAAGTAGTGTAATATGGTTTTGGGTTTAATTTTGTATTTAAATATCGTTTTTTTAACGAGTGGCACAATTTAAGGGAGTTTAACAGATATATTAAAGATATTTTTCTTACTTTGTACTTTTGAAATAATTGAGTTACGTTTTTATATAAAAAAATTACCATAAGCGAAGTTCTTTCAATTGTTATTTTGTATACTTCGATAAGAAAATGGGAACAATAAAACCGGAGAAATATAAAGAATTTCGTTTTTCGAGTATTGAACACAAAGAAACTTATATTTTCGTTTCGTTAATGAAGATGAAATATTTAGCGCACATTGTTTGAAAATAAGTAAATACGTACATATATGTTAAGAAGTTGAATACGGACAGAAAGCCTTATCACCAAATAGAAGAAAGTGCACCAAATTTGGAACTCCTGCAGATGTCTGAACGCCAAATATGATAGCGCTAAAACCACCTGATGTTTTTTTTTTTTTCAATGTTGACACCGCGGCCTTACGAGAGTCTGGTATTGAAGGCGCTCTCTATTTAATATTACAACTCTCTGCTTCAACGCGCCCATAAAGGAAACAAGGTTTGAACCTTCCAGCAGTTACAGTTCAGTCCTCAAATATCAGCCTCTTTACAAAACCTACGCAATAAATCACTTTCACTATTATCATCGTGCGCCATTGCTGGTTCTTTTATGAAATATCAGATCCACTTCTAGCAATCAAAGTATACGAAATGTTTGGTATATATCGAATATCATAGAAAAAAATCCTCGACTTTGGGGAGAAAGGCGTGCTTGCCAATTATGTAGGAAGCTGTTCATTTCCTGAAAGTTGCCAACCCAATATTGACAGCGCACTCCAGAGGCGAGTGTCGCTGCACAAATATCTGCTGCGGCACAGATGGCCACTAGGCATTCCCGTGCAACAGGCGCTCCATATTTGGCGATATTTCGCCATTTTTTTTAAATTTAAAATTGCAGTTTTGACGCCCATAGGGGAAAATATATTCGTGTCATTGTTTGAAAAATTCAGAGATGAATCGGGAACATCTACAGTGGCAGGACCGTTCTTACGGGTGAGCGACAGGTGCCTTCGCACAGGGCCAAGACAAGAAAACACTTAATTCAATTTGTTTTACGCACTGAACTCTAACTGTAACTTCTGGATAGCTCAAAACTTGTTTCCTCCATGACCGCGTTGAAGCCAATGTGGAAGCAGCCATACTGTACCCAAATTTTTTTTATGTAATTTAGTGGTGTTTTTTAATGTAATTGCATTGTAAGAATATTAAATGTATATAAATATTATATTTTCTTCTGATAGAATTAATTTTTATATTGCCTAACCAATAGTTTTTGCTCTTGCTTTTTAACCACTTAGACTCGCAAATGACTATCTATTTTAATATACTCGGGGACAACTTAAGTTGAACATGAAGCGGAAGTTATGATATATATAAATATTCCATTGATTTAGGCTCAACTTAGTCAAAACCCGAGTTTAGAAGATTGTATTTAAAATTGATTTCAAAAGAAAATAGAAAAACTCTAAAAAATTAATACATGTCGGCTTATTTTAACATGAAAAAATATACGAAATATTGCGGTAGCGATGAAAGTGGGGTACAGTTGTTATTTCTTCAACTGGCTTCAAGTCAACAACATGGCTTTCCCAATCCAGAAGTTACAGTTAGAGGATCAGTGTTTTTACGACGTGAAGTGTCTTTAAAAGTTGCTACATTGGGGAATCAGGATAGAAGCATTATGCTACACTTTTAAAGTAATCCCTGACACTAAAACTGAAAGAAATTGTGTACCATGATCAGATGACGAGGATAAGACGTGATCTGGAATTCCACTCTCCCAAATTATGCACCACGCATTTAAAAGCATTTTTTAGAAAAGTAACCCGTTGACCTTTATGAGACGAAAGTACGATTCGTCACTAGTCCTTGAAATTCTCTTTCTTTTGCTACCCTATGTGTTAAGATTCATTGCGTCTAAGGGACTACAGAAATAATATATGCACTTACAAAATCCTATTTTTAAATCAAATTTATGTTTAATATTTAACCGTATAGATTTTTTTTTACAATTTAATTAATTTTTTTACAACAAAATATTTTTTTAATGTACAATAAATTTCCTTAAGAATTATTATTTTAATTAGAATAACGTGAATGATAATTAAAATAACAGTTCGAATTCATAGGGATACTAATCAGGCCCTGTGCGGCATTTTTTTTTACCAGAATGTATATTTCAGAGACTCTTTACAAAGGCGTGCTTTTAGAATTTTTAAAAAAATTGAAATTAGAACAATATAAGGGTAATTGAACAACAATGTATAATACATCTCAGACAGACAACTAAATACTAAGTTTGATTGGTACAGATGTAGTATAGGACATTTGGCTCGCGAGATTTTTTTGGCATGTTTTATAGGAGCGATAAATTTATAGTATGGCAACCCCATCTGACATTTTTGGTATTTTCCGATTCTTGTAGTTACTTTCAATCTGGCAACCTTATGACAGTATCGTTCTGAGTAATCGTCCGACTTTTATTGTCGCCAAAAAAAGAAACTCGCCAAATGTCCTATACTACATCTGTTCCGTTTGATTAGTTAAAATTTTCACTGTTGAAATTAGAACAATGAAAGGACAATAAATTCATTAACAATATTCTGTTTAGCAATAATTGATATTACAAACTATTTAAATCATTCACATTCCCGATTTCAAGCTCATTGCTGAAACATTTACTTATTGCTGAAACCCAGTAATAGTTGTGATGCTTCCATTGCAGAAAAGTGAGTAAATACGCTTAAAATTTCTCCCGACTTCAATGATACTTGAAATTGATGACTTTGTAGTAATTATGCGTTAAGTGTTTATAAAAACGTGATGTTGTTCCCATGGCTTACATTGCTTGTTAAAGTCTAACTTTTTTTTAATAAGTTTCTTTTCCCAAGTAAACCATAAGATTCATTAATCAAATTCATTCTCTGATATGAATTGAGTTTCATTTTTTCACAAAGAAAAAGAAAAAGAAATCTATATTTCGAGATTAGTTGTAACTGTATCTGTTAAGTTTCAAAAAATTCAAATTGTCTGTTTTGCTGATAATGGTGCAGAGATTTGATTATCAATACTTATATATAAGAATGGAGTGTCTGTCAGTGGAATCGAACAAAACCCCTCATTTTGAGTTTTCTCCACGAATTAGAATACGCTGATTCCGAAAATCACATTTAAAATTTTTTTGTCTGTCAGTCTGTCTGTCTGTCTGTTTGTCCGGATTTAACTCAAAAACTACTGCACGGATTTTTCTGAAACTTGCACCATGTGAACAAACTTTTCTTAGTTTAAAATCTGCACTTTGTTTCATGTGGATATCTGTAACCATTCAAAAGTTATAGAACTTTTTCCATTTTCTCTAACATTACGCCTATGGGAAATTTACATCTCGATCTTCCCTTCATAACATTATTGTTAAAAATCACCTTGGGGCGACCAAAAATATTTTTAGACAATACTGGGATAAACGATTCATTTTGATTGGCTGATGAGTAAATGTCGCCAGATGAATTAAAAATATCGCCAAATGAATTAAAAATATTGCCAAATGAATTAAATATGTCGCCAAATGAATAAAAAATGTCACCAGATGAATTAAAAATATCGCCAAATGAATTAAAAATGTCGCCAAATATTGCCAAATGAATTAAATATGTTGTTAAATGAATTAAAAATGTCGCCAGATGAATTAAAAATATCACCAAAAAATGTCGCCAAATATTGCCAAATTAATTAAAATATTGCCAAATGAATTAAAAATATCGCCAAATATTGCCAAATGAATTAAAAATATTTCCAAATGAATTAAAAATATTGCGAAATGAATTAAAAATGTCGCCATGTGAATAAAAAATATCGCCAAATAAATTAAAAATGTCGCCAAATATTGCCAAATGAATTAAAAATGTTGCGAAATGAATTAAAAATGTCGCCATGTGAATAAAAAATATCGCCAAATAAATTAAAAATGTCGCCAAATATTGTCAAATGAATTAAAAATGTTGCGAAATGAATAAAAAATGTCGCCAGATGAATTAAAAATGTCGCTATATGAATTAAAAATATCGCCAAATGAATTAAAAATGTCGCCAAATATTGCCAAATGAATTAAAAATGTCGCCAGATAAATTAAAAATATCGCCAAATGAATTAAAAATATTGCCAAATGAATTAAAAATGTTGCGAAATGAATTAAAAATGTCGCCAGATGAATTAAAAATATCGCCAAATAAATTATAAATGACGCCAAATATTGCCAAATGAATTAAAAATGTTGCGAAATGAATTAAAAATGTCGCCAGATGAATTAAAAATATCGCCAAAAGAATTAAAAATTCGCCAAATATTGCCAAATAAATTAAAAATGTTGCCAAATGAATTAAAAATGTCGCCTGATGAATTAAAAATATCGCCAAATAAATTTAAAATGTCGTCAAATATCGCCAAATGAATTAAAAATATTGCCAAATGAATTAAAAATATCGCCAAATATTGCCAAATGAATTAAAAATGTTGCCAAATAAATTAAAAATGTCGCCAAATGAATACAAATGTTCTCCAATTGAATAAAAATGTTGCCAAATGAGCTAAAATAGAGGTCCTATATTTAAAACTATCATCACAATGGCGAAATTAGGGTATAAATAACAAAATTAATGTCGTTAATAAAAACCTCGCCAACTGAAGGAGGAAGATAAACCAGCCCTTTCGACTGACGCCATGTGTATTCATGTTCCAAACAACTTAACTTTATGACAATAGTGCTATTTGTTACGGAGTGGAATATTACAATGATGTTGAAATGGTCCACCCTAAAAGTTTAACTTAAGGTTTTCTATATTTATACCTCCATGTATCTTATTTTTAAATTATCACCACAAAAACATATTATTAGTATTCAAAAATGAATATTTGATAATTAATTTTTTATAAGAAATATTATCCGTAAATATTGACCCGTATGAAGTTATGTTGAAAGACGTCTATATAGACTCCGGTCGCCAATTGGCACAAAAGAAGAAAAAAAACTTCACCAAATACGATACATTATTTCGATTTGGAAGAATGCAATATTTTTACTTTGATATATTATTGCGTCGCCAATATTAAAACTAATGAATGTGCAGTTTACTACATGGGTTTATTGTCACTAAATGGTAAATTTTTATAAAAAAAATATGCAATGAAAAAAATTCAGGAATATTTATTTCACAAAAAGAAACATTTTACAAAAAAATCAGTTTAAATAGTAGTCGCAATAGCATGTAAAGTCGTGAACATAGAAATAGATTTAAGTATCTCAAAAAATACTCAAACTAATTTAATAAATCTGTATTTGGATAAAATTTATTTTTCACAGTGCACAGAGAGTGATATGCGATGGCTATGCTAACAAGACAAAATCGCGCAGCTCTCATTGCGCAAAGTGACCACGAGCAACGCCGGGCCATATTGCTAGTATATTAATAAAGCTTTTACTTTTGTGGTAAAAACTTACAAATTGTTCTGATAATTACACAAGAATATTTTAATGAAATAAAACAGCGGTTGAATAGCAATTTGAGCATGACAGTTAAATTTTAGCAATACAAATTATAGATCGTTTTATATAAAATGTATATGCAAGATTTATTTGAAACCAATTTTGTTTCACTTGTAACATTACCACCTCCAGGTGTACTGCTATACTGCCTCTGTGTAAATAATATGCACGCAGTATTTTCGTTATATTAATACTGTATCTTGTAGTTTTATGTTTGAATGAGTTCATTAAATTAATGGGTAGATAAATGTAAAAATATAATCTTAATACGATGATCATGTGATTCATAATATTGTGTTTTTTAAGAATTTTTTTTAAAAAAATTCCATTTAATGTGTTTTTTATATAAATTACTTTAATTGTGTTTCTTTGTGAAATCTTCTGTTTTTTTAATTGTAATATGAATATGAATATGCTGTGCACTGTATACTACTATATAGCAAACTAATCCATATTAATGTATTAAAAAGTTTCAAAATTAGGGAAATTTCGAATATTTCGTATATAGAGGTAGCATTTGCACAAATTACATTAGTTAATTTCAACAATGCTCACCCGTAAATAACAATGAAATATAAATATATAACATTCCAAACAGACAAAAGTAAATTTTCAACAATTCGCTATTTTTTTTGTGTAGAACAATTATTTTTTGCAATAGTCACAAGTGTTAACAATGATAGAGTATATTTTTTCTTTGTTGGTTCAATCGTCTCCCAGATTTCTTCGACCAAGTTTGATATAAAACCTACTCTCAAAGTTTCCGCCGTTTTCAAGAAATGTCCTGCACCCAAAGTTTTCGCAGTGTCTTCGTACAGCGCGGAAAATCATGTAAGTTTATTGTTTAATTATTTTTAAATAAATAGACCGACCTAAAACGACAGTTTTATCGAACCAACATTTTTTAGTTAGCTCTTGGCAAATGGTAACAAAGTCTAAGATCACAATAATTTGTTTGTCTTTGAGACATGGAACTGTTTATTTTTTGCACAATCAATACGAATAAGCAAGCATTCGACGTTTCCCCAATGGGATTTCAAATATATTTTATGCTTCTAATAAATATTATTACTTAATAACATCACTCATTTGTATAATATTTAACCTAACTCTATCGTGTGTAGGAATCGTATATCAATCTCTATTTTTTAATTCTATCTATCAATATCAAAATCTATTTTTTGATCACATAAGGGTAAAAATGGGGTACAGATGTAGTATAGGACATTTGACGCGCGAGGTTTTATTTGGCGTGTTTTATAGAGGCGATAAATTTATAGTATGGCAATCTCACCTGACATAGTTGGTATATTCCACGGAGTAAAGAAAAAGGTGGAGATGATTTGGCCAGCTTTCATGAGACGTAACTTAGCAACCCCAAACTAGGCACAAACAAACCAAGTTTGCAGTGATTTTTCTACGAGGGATGCATTGTTTTCAAATTTAGAAAACGCATGCTAAAACTTAAAAAAATGACTATTTGTGCAGTTGTGGGATGCAGTACAAGTTCTATATCGATAAAGGATGCTATAATTTCCACTTCATAAGTAAATTAAATTATAAAATAAATTGTCGCCAAGTACTGGTACAAAGCAGTGCTTTGGAATAGCGCCAAATACTTCGCCAGTACCTACTTTTTAAGTGATTGCTTACTTCGCATTGCAAACCCGTTTTAGACTTGATCGCACCTCCACCTTCTTCTTTACTCCGTGGTATATTCCGATTCTTGTGATAACTTTCAATCTGGCAACCCTATGACGTCATAGCACTGTTTAACGGCAATTTTTCGTCGCCAAAAACAAAATCGCGCCAAATGTCCTATACTACATCTGTTCCAAAAATGTTACTTTTGGCAACTTTTTGGTATTTTTTATTATTATGTTATTTTAGTTTTATTTGTTATATTATTTACTTTTAGTTTAGTATTTGTCTTTGTTATTTTAGTTTTGTTAGTATTTGCTAGTAATGTAAGCAAAGTTTGTACTGCGGGATGCATGACGATCCCCTAGTCATCTTAAAAATTGTCTAATATTTACCACAGTGTAATTTAAACCTAATTAGAATACTTTAAGCATATGACCATCAAAATTTAAAACGATGAGGTTTTTTTATGCGGATTTGAGGTTTTGTTTTAGCTGATTTGAGTTTTTTATACGGTTTGAGTTTTTTTTTTGCGGTTTGAGGTTTTTATTGGTTTAAGTGCGTTTCAATACCGAATTTTCACATTTCTGCCATAATATTGTCCCTATGCAAATAATATGCACTCAGCATTTTCGCTATATTAGTGCTATTTCTTGTGGTTTAATGCTTGTATGAATTCATTAAATTAATGGGTATAATATGTAAAAATATTATTCTGATACAAAGATCACGTGATTCAGAATATTGTGGTTTTTAAGGATTTTTTAAAACAAATTTCATATGTGTTTTTTGTATAAATTACTTTCATTGTGTTTCTTTGTGAAATCTTTTTTTTTATTGTAAAATTATGCCAATTTCGAATATTTCGTACAAAGAAGAAGCATTTGCACAAATTACGTTATGTAATTTTAACAATGCTCACCCTTGGAAACAATGAAATCTAAAAATATAACATTCTAACAGACAAAAGTAAATTTTCAAGAATTTGCTATTTTATTTGTTTAGAACGATTATTTGTTGCAATAGTCATAAATGTTAACAATGATAGAATAAAATTTTCCTTTGTTGGTCCAATCGTCTTCCAGTTCTCTTCGTCCAAGTTTGATATGGAACCTACTATCAAATTTTCGCCGTTACCAAGGAATTTCCTGCATCTAAAGATGTCTGCACCATCTCCGTCCAGCGAAAAATCACGCAAGTTTATTGTTTAATTATTTTTAAATAAATAGACCGACCTAAAACGGTAGTTTTATTGAACCAACATTCTTTAGTTAGCTCTTGGTCGACAAAAATATTTTAATAAATTTCAGACGCATATAATGATTAATATTCAATAACTTCGTATTTGTTTACCGAATTATATGTTTTTTAAAAAAATTAAAGAATTTCGAGTATATCTTTTCAGAACGTTTAAAAAAAAATAAAGTTGCCTTTCAAAGTGCATTCATGTTTACAAATATAACCAGTGCTCGATTTCTAGAAATATAGGTACCGGAACTGTAGACTTTCGTGGGGTGTGGGAGTGCAATGCATCAGCCATCAAGCCGAAGTCTGCAATAGTAATTGTTTTTTCCTAAAGAAGAAGTACGGGAACGCCGTTCCGGTGCGTTCCGGCTCAAATCGAGCCCTGAATATAACTATATTCGGGGACAACCTAAGTTGAGCCTAAAGCAATTTCATATTTATGCATATCATAGCTTCCGCTTCAGGTTCAACTTAGGTTGTCCCCGAGTATAGTATGTGGATTTTTTAGTTTATCAAATCGGTTGACAATGCTTCAAATATACTTTACAACGTGAAAAAATTGTAAGAGTTAATAACGAAATATTTTTTTATTAATTTAAATCCTTATAATATGGATATCAAGGTGTACTTTTAATTTTTAATGGGCCAACTTAATTAAGGAATAGTTATTTGCTAATCGGATAAAAATAATACGAAATATGGCGTATTGCTGAGTCCAATCAACGATTCGGACATCAATGCTGTTTGTTTTAAATCAAAGGTAATATCGTCACATAATATTGTATATTGCAATATGGTATTTATGGTACATATAATAAATTTTATATTTATATGATGCTTTTGTTTTACAAAAAAAGATTTCAAATTGTTTAAAATAACATTTTGGTTTGCAAGCAATTTCTTTAAGAAATGTTATTCAATTTTGTTGCATTAAAACAGATGAATAAATTCTAAGAGCAGATTTAATACAAAAAAACACATTTTGATCGGATAAAGGAAATTCAAGAAATATAAATCCTCAATGTCGATCCTGATGTCAAATGTCATATATGATCTAATAAACAAACAGTAAACCTTTCTTTTGGCCTATGGCAGGGGTCGGCAACCTATTGAAACGGAAGAGCCAAAAGTTACAATTTACAAAATTTCCCAATTTTTGAAGAGCCACTAAAATTTTTCGTTTCAATATTATAGTATTTGCTTATATGTATTTGATTTTTGATGTAAAATAAACGGCTTTAAATACGGAATAATATTTATTCATATAAAAACACAAACAAAGAAAGTTACATCAATGGGAGCATTGGATTGCATGCCTTTTGAAAGTTTGATTAAATCTGGCTTATAACTTGTTGTTTTAAGTTTCAAGCACGACTCTAGATTTTTATTTGTTAGTTGACTTCTAACTTTACTTTTTATTATATTCATACAAGAGAACGCTTGCTCGCACGAATATGTCGACCCGAAGATCGTCAGCACTCCATATGCCAACTTCTTCACCTCACTGTAACATTCTGGAAGATTATCCCATGCGCCGAATATGAGGGCTACAAAACGTGGAATTTATTTTAAAACTGTCCACTTGTGCTGCGCGATGTGCATGCATTTCTGGACCTCCAACTCTTCCAACTTGCTCTTGAATTCTGTGAACTTGCCACTCAACAAGTCTTTGGTTTTCAAATCTAGCAATTGCGTTTGGAGCGATCCAGCATTAATTGCAAATGGCTCAATGTTGATCTCATTTGTAATTGTGTTGAGAGGATTTACTATGAACGCGAGAGTACTTTTGTTTGTTTTGAATTGCTCGAATCTCTCAGCGAATCATGTACTTAAAAATATATTTTCTTATTTTTTAAGGGTTTTGATAATAAATTATTAATTTTTTCGTATGGAACTGGAGAGCCGCAACTTTACATCAACAGAGCCGCATGTGGCTCGCGAGCCGCAGGTTGCCGACCCCTGGCAAATGGAATTAGGACTAGTTTTGGTTAGCCCAATAAATGCATAAGAAAATATTAAGGTATTATGTTTCCTTTCGGACTCCAGCTGCTGACTATTCAGAAGTGCCCTTTCTACTTTTTTTTCTTCATTAACGTAGGGCCGTGGTGGGAGCGGAGTCAGTGACGAAAGTCTTTCCCCGAGAGGGGCGTTCTCCGCGTGGGTGGTTATTCAGAAGTGCCCTTTCTACTTTTTTTTTCTTCATTAACGTAGGGCCGTGGTGGGAGCGGAGTCAGTGACGAAAGTCTTTCCCCGAGAGGGGCGTTCTCCGCGTGGGTGGTTATTCAGAAGTGCCCTTTCTACTTTTTTTTTCTTCATTAACGTAGGGCCGTGGTGGGAGCGGAGTCAGTGACGAAAGTCTTTCCCCGACAGGGGCGTTCTCCGCGTGGGTGGTTATTCAGAAGTGCCCTTTCTACTTTTTTTTTCTTCATTAACGTAGGGCCGTGGTGGGAGCGGAGTCAGTGACGAAAGTCTTTCCCCGAGAGGGGCGTTCTCCGCGTGGGTGGTTATTCAGAAGTGCCCTTTCTCCTCTTTTTTTCTTCATTAACGTAGGGCCGTGGTGGGAGCGGAGTCAGTGACGAAAGTCTTTCCCCGAGAGGGGCGTTCTCCGCGTGGGTGGTTATTCAGAAGTGCCCTTTCTACTTTTTTTTCTTCATTAACGTAGGGCCGTGGTGGGAGCGGAGTCAGTGACGAAAGTCCTTCCCCGAGAGGGGCGTTCTCCGCGTGGGTGGTTATTCAGAAGTGCCCTTTCTACATTTTTTTTCTTCATTAACGTAGGGCCGTGGTGGGAGCGGAGTCAGTGACGAAAGTCCTTCCCCGAAAGGGGCGTTCTCCGCGTGGGTGGTTATTCAGAAGTGCCCTTTCTACATTTTTTTTCTTCATTAACGTAGGGCCGTGGTGGGAGCGGAGTCAGTGACGAAAGTCCTTCCCCGAGAGGGGCGTTCTCCGCGTGGGTGGTTATTCAGAAGTGCCCTTTCTACATTTTTTTTCTTCATTAACGTAGGGCCGTGGTGGGAGCGGAGTCAGTGACGAAAGTCTTTCCCCGAGAGGGGCGTTCTCCGCGTGGGTGGTTATTCAGAAGTGCCCTTTCTACATTTTTTTTCTTCATTAACGTAGGGCCGTGGTGGGAGCGGAGTCAGTGACGAAAGTCCTTCCCCGAGAGGGGCGTTCTCCGCGTGGGTGGTTATTCAGAAGTGCCCTTTCTACTTTTTTTTTCTTCATTAACGTAGGGCCGTGGTGGGAGCGGAGTCAGTGACGAAAGTCCTTCCCCGAAAGGGGCGTTCTCCGCGTGGGTGGTTATTCAGAAGTGCCCTTTCTACATTTTTTTTCTTCATTAACGTAGGGCCGTGGTGGGAGCGGAGTCAGTGACGAAAGTCCTTCCCCGAGAGGGGCGTTCTCCGCGTGGGTGGTTATTCAGAAGTGCCTTTTCTACTTTTTTTTTCTTCATTAACGTAGGGCCGTGGTGGGAGCGGAGTCAGTGACGAAAGTCCTTCCCCGAAAGGGGCGTTCTCCGCGTGGGTGGTTATTCAGAAGTGCCCTTTCTACATTTTTTTTCTTCATTAACGTAGGGCCGTGGTGGGAGCGGAGTCAGTGACGAAAGTCCTTCCCCGAGAGGGGCGTTCTCCGCGTGGGTGGTTATTCAGAAGTGCCTTTTCTACTTTTTTTTTCTTCATTAACGTAGGGCCGTGGTGGGAGCGGAGTCAGTGACGAAAGTCCTTCCCCGAAAGGGGCGTTCTCCGCGTGGGTGGTTATTCAGAAGTGCCCTTTCTACATTTTTTTTCTTCATTAACGTAGGGCCGTGGTGGGAGCGGAGTCAGTGACGAAAGTCCTTCCCCGAAAGGGGCGTTCTCCGCGTGGGTGGTTATTCAGAAGTGCCCTTTCTACATTTTTTTTCTTCATTAACGTAGGGCCGTGGTGGGAGCGGAGTCAGTGACGAAAGTCCTTCCCCGAGAGGGGCGTTCTCCGCGTGGGTGGTTATTCAGAAGTGCCCTTTCTACATTTTTTTTCTTCATTAACGTAGGGCCGTGGTGGGAGCGGAGTCAGTGACGAAAGTCCTTCCCCGAAAGGGGCGTTCTCCGCGTGGGTGGTTATTCAGAAGTGCCCTTTCTACATTTTTTTTCTTCATTAACGTAGGGCCGTGGTGGGAGCGGAGTCAGTGACGAAAGTCCTTCCCCGAGAGGGGCGTTCTCCGCGTGGGTGGTTATTCAGAAGTGCCCTTTCTACATTTTTTTTCTTCATTAACGTAGGGCCGTGGTGGGAGCGGAGTCAGTGACGAAAGTCTTTCCCCGAGAGGGGCGTTCTCCGCGTGGGTGGTTATTCAGAAGTGCCCTTTCTACTTTTTTTTCTTCATTAACGTAGTGCCGTGGTGGGAGCGGAGTCAGTGACGAAAGTCTTTCCCCGAGAGGGGCGTTCTCCGCGTGGGTGGTTATTCAGAAGTGCCCTTTCTACTTTTTTTTTCTTCATTAACGTAGGGCCGTGGTGGGAGCGGAGGCAGTGACGAAAGTCTTTCCCCGAGAGGGGCGTTCTCCGCGTGGGTGGTTATTCAGAAGTGCCCTTTCTACTTTTTTTTTCTTCATTAACGTAGGGCCGTTGTGGGAGCGGAGTCAGTGACGAAAGTATTTCCCCGAGAGGGTCGTTCTCCGCGTGGGTGGTTATTCAGAAGTGCCCTTTCTACTTTTTTTTTCTTCATTAACGTAGGGCCGTTGTGGGAGCGGAGTCAGTGACGAAAGTATTTCCCCGAGAGGGGCGTTCTCCGCGTGGGTGGTTATTCAGAAGTGCCCTTTCTACTTTTTTTTTCTTCATTAACGTAGGGCCGTGGTGGGAGCGGAGGCAGTGACGAAAGTCTTTCCCCGAGAGGGGCGTTCTCCGCGTGGGTGGTTATTCAGAAGTGCCCTTTCTACTTTTTTTTTCTTCATTAACGTAGGGCCGTTGTGGGAGCGGAGTCAGTGACGAAAGTCTTTCCCCGAGAGGGGCGTTCTCCGCGTGGGTGGTTATTCAGAAGTGCCCTTTCTACTTTTTTTTTCTTCATTAACGTAGGGCCGTGGTGGGAGCGGAGTCAGTGACGAAAGTCTTTCCCCGAGAGGGGCGTTCTCCGCGTGGGTGGTTATTCAGAAGTGCCCTTTCTACTTTTTTTTTCTTCATTAACGTAGGGCCGTGGTGGGAGCGGAGTCAGTGACGAAAGTCTTTCCCCGAGAGGGGCGTTCTCCGCGTGGGTGGTTATTCAGAAGTGCCCTTTCTACTTTTTTTTTCTTCATTAACGTAGGGCCGTGGTGGGAGCGGAGTCAGTGACGAAAGTCTTTCCCCGACAGGGGCGTTCTCCGCGTGGGTGGTTATTCAGAAGTGCCCTTTCTACTTTTTTTTTCTTCATTAACGTAGGGCCGTGGTGGGAGCGGAGTCAGTGACGAAAGTCTTTCCCCGAGAGGGGCGTTCTCCGCGTGGGTGGTTATTCAGAAGTGCCCTTTCTACTTTTTTTTCTTCATTAACGTAGGGCCGTGGTGGGAGCGGAGTCAGTGACGAAAGTCCTTCCCCGAGAGGGGCGTTCTCCGCGTGGGTGGTTATTCAGAAGTGCCCTTTCTACATTTTTTTTCTTCATTAACGTAGGGCCGTGGTGGGAGCGGAGTCAGTGACGAAAGTCCTTCCCCGAGAGGGGCGTTCTCCGCGTGGGTGGTTATTCAGAAGTGCCCTTTCTACATTTTTTTTCTTCATTAACGTAGGGCCGTGGTGGGAGCGGAGTCAGTGACGAAAGTCTTTCCCCGAGAGGGGCGTTCTCCGCGTGGGTGGTTATTCAGAAGTGCCCTTTCTACATTTTTTTTCTTCATTAACGTAGGGCCGTGGTGGGAGCGGAGTCAGTGACGAAAGTCCTTCCCCGAGAGGGGCGTTCTCCGCGTGGGTGGTTATTCAGAAGTGCCCTTTCTACTTTTTTTTTCTTCATTAACGTAGGGCCGTGGTGGGAGCGGAGTCAGTGACGAAAGTCCTTCCCCGAAAGGGGCGTTCTCCGCGTGGGTGGTTATTCAGAAGTGCCCTTTCTACATTTTTTTTCTTCATTAACGTAGGGCCGTGGTGGGAGCGGAGTCAGTGACGAAAGTCCTTCCCCGAGAGGGGCGTTCTCCGCGTGGGTGGTTATTCAGAAGTGCCTTTTCTACTTTTTTTTTCTTCATTAACGTAGGGCCGTGGTGGGAGCGGAGTCAGTGACGAAAGTCCTTCCCCGAAAGGGGCGTTCTCCGCGTGGGTGGTTATTCAGAAGTGCCCTTTCTACATTTTTTTTCTTCATTAACGTAGGGCCGTGGTGGGAGCGGAGTCAGTGACGAAAGTCCTTCCCCGAGAGGGGCGTTCTCCGCGTGGGTGGTTATTCAGAAGTGCCTTTTCTACTTTTTTTTTCTTCATTAACGTAGGGCCGTGGTGGGAGCGGAGTCAGTGACGAAAGTCCTTCCCCGAAAGGGGCGTTCTCCGCGTGGGTGGTTATTCAGAAGTGCCCTTTCTACATTTTTTTTCTTCATTAACGTAGGGCCGTGGTGGGAGCGGAGTCAGTGACGAAAGTCCTTCCCCGAAAGGGGCGTTCTCCGCGTGGGTGGTTATTCAGAAGTGCCCTTTCTACATTTTTTTTCTTCATTAACGTAGGGCCGTGGTGGGAGCGGAGTCAGTGACGAAAGTCCTTCCCCGAGAGGGGCGTTCTCCGCGTGGGTGGTTATTCAGAAGTGCCCTTTCTACATTTTTTTTCTTCATTAACGTAGGGCCGTGGTGGGAGCGGAGTCAGTGACGAAAGTCCTTCCCCGAAAGGGGCGTTCTCCGCGTGGGTGGTTATTCAGAAGTGCCCTTTCTACATTTTTTTTCTTCATTAACGTAGGGCCGTGGTGGGAGCGGAGTCAGTGACGAAAGTCCTTCCCCGAGAGGGGCGTTCTCCGCGTGGGTGGTTATTCAGAAGTGCCCTTTCTACATTTTTTTTCTTCATTAACGTAGGGCCGTGGTGGGAGCGGAGTCAGTGACGAAAGTCTTTCCCCGAGAGGGGCGTTCTCCGCGTGGGTGGTTATTCAGAAGTGCCCTTTCTACTTTTTTTTCTTCATTAACGTAGTGCCGTGGTGGGAGCGGAGTCAGTGACGAAAGTCTTTCCCCGAGAGGGGCGTTCTCCGCGTGGGTGGTTATTCAGAAGTGCCCTTTCTACTTTTTTTTTCTTCATTAACGTAGGGCCGTGGTGGGAGCGGAGGCAGTGACGAAAGTCTTTCCCCGAGAGGGGCGTTCTCCGCGTGGGTGGTTATTCAGAAGTGCCCTTTCTACTTTTTTTTTCTTCATTAACGTAGGGCCGTTGTGGGAGCGGAGTCAGTGACGAAAGTATTTCCCCGAGAGGGTCGTTCTCCGCGTGGGTGGTTATTCAGAAGTGCCCTTTCTACTTTTTTTTTCTTCATTAACGTAGGGCCGTTGTGGGAGCGGAGTCAGTGACGAAAGTATTTCCCCGAGAGGGGCGTTCTCCGCGTGGGTGGTTATTCAGAAGTGCCCTTTCTACTTTTTTTTTCTTCATTAACGTAGGGCCGTGGTGGGAGCGGAGGCAGTGACGAAAGTCTTTCCCCGAGAGGGGCGTTCTCCGCGTGGGTGGTTATTCAGAAGTGCCCTTTCTACTTTTTTTTTCTTCATTAACGTAGGGCCGTTGTGGGAGCGGAGTCAGTGACGAAAGTCTTTCCCCGAGAGGGGCGTTCTCCGCGTGGGTGGTTATTCAGAAGTGCCCTTTCTACTTTTTTTTTCTTCATTAACGTAGGGCCGTGGTGGGAGCGGAGTCAGTGACGAAAGTCTTTCCCCGAGAGGGGCGTTCTCCGCGTGGGTGGTTATTCAGAAGTGCCCTTTCTACTTTTTTTTTCTTCATTAACGTAGGGCCGTGGTGGGAGCGGAGTCAGTGACGAAAGTCTTTCCCCGAGAGGGGCGTTCTCCGCGTGGGTGGTTATTCAGAAGTGCCCTTTCTACTTTTTTTTTCTTCATTAACGTAGGGCCGTGGTGGGAGCGGAGTCAGTGACGAAAGTTTTCCCCGAGAGGGTCGTTCTCCGCGTGGGTGGTTATTCAGAAGTGCCCTTTCTACTTTTTTTTTCTTCATTAACGTAGGGCCGTGGTGGGAGCGGAGTCAGTGACGAAAATCTTTCCCCGAGAGGGGCGTTCTCCGCGTGGGTGGTTATTCAGAAGTGCCCTTTCTACTTTTTTTTTCTTCATTAACGTAGGGCCGTGGTGGGAGCGGAGTCAGTGACGAAAATCTTTCCCCGAGAGGGGCGTTCTCCGCGTGGGTGGTTATTCAGAAGTGCCCTTTCTACTTTTTTTTTCTTCATTAACGTAGGGCCGTGGTGGGAGCGGAGTCAGTGACGAAAGTATTTCCCCGAGAGGGTCGTTCTCCGCGTGGGTGGTTATTCAGAAGTGCCCTTTCTACTTTTTTTTTTCTTCATTAACGTAGGGCCGTGGTGGGAGCGGAGTCAGTGACGAAAGTATTTCCCCGAGAGGGTCGTTCTCCGCGTGGGTGGTTATTCAGAAGTGCCCTTTCTACTTTTTTTTTCTTCATTAACGTAGGGCCGTGGTGGGAGCGGAGTCAGTGACGAAAGTCTTTCCCCGAGAGGGGTCGTTCTCCGCGTGGGTGGTTATTCAGAAGTGCCCTTTCTACTCTTTTTTTTTCTTCATTAACGTAGGGCCGTGGTGGAGCGGAGTCAGTGACGAAAGTCTTTCCCCGAGAGGGGCGTTCTCCGCGTGGGTGGTTATTCAGAAGTGCCCTTTCTACTTTTTTTTTTTCTTCATTAACGTAGGGCCGTGGTGGGAGCGGAGTCAGTGACGAAAGTCTTTCCCCGAGAGGGGCGTTCTCCGCGTGGGTGGTTATTCAGAAGTGCCCTTTCTACTTTTTTTTTCTTCATTAACGTAGGGCCGTGGTGGGAGCGGAGTCAGTGACGAAAGTCTTTCCCGACAGGGGCGTTCTCCGCGTGGGTGGTTATTCAGAAGTGCCCTTTCTACTTTTTTTTTCTTCATTAACGTAGGGCCGTGGTGGGAGCGGAGTCAGTGACGAAAGTCTTTCCCCGAGAGGGGCGTTCTCCGCGTGGGTGGTTATTCAGAAGTGCCCTTCCTACTTTTTTTTTCTTCATTAACGTAGGGCCGTGGTGGGAGCGGAGTCAGTGACGAAAGTCTTTCCCCGAGAGGGGCGTTCTCCGCGTGGGTGGTTATTCAGAAGTGCCCTTTCTCTACTTTTCTTTTCTTCATTAACGTAGGGCCGTGGTGGGAGCGGAGTCAGTGACGAAAGTCTTTCCCCGAGAGGGGCGTTCTCCGCGTGGGTGGTTATTCAGAAGTGCCCTTTCTACTTTTTTTTTCTTCATTAACGTAGGGCCGTGGTGGGAGCGGAGTCAGTGACGAAAGTCTTTCCCCGAGAGGGGCGTTCTCCGCGTGGGTGGTTATTCAGAAGTGCCCTTTCTACTTTTTTTTTCTTCATTAACGTAGGGCCGTGGTGGGAGCGGAGTCAGTGACGAAAGTCTTTCCCCGAGAGGGGCGTTCTCCGCGTGGGTGGTTATTCAGAAGTGCCCTTTCTACTTTTTTTTTCTTCATTAACGTAGGGCCGTGGTGGGAGCGGAGTCAGTGACGAAAGTCTTTCCCCGAGAGGGGCGTTCTCCGCGTGGGTGGTTATTCAGAAGTGCCCTTTCTACTTTTTTTTTTCTTCATTAACGTAGGGCCGTGGTGGGAGCGGAGTCAGTGACGAAAGTCTTTCCCCGAGAGGGGCGTTCTCCGCGTGGGTGGTTATTCAGAAGTGCCCTTTCTACTTTTTTTTTCTTCATTAACGTAGGGCCGTGGTGGGAGCGGAGTCAGTGACGAAAGTCTTTCCCCGAGAGGGGCGTTCTCCGCGTGGGGTGGTTATTCAGAAGTGCCCTTTCTACTTTTTTTTTCTTCATTAACGTAGGGCCGTGGTGGGAGCGGAGTCAGGTGACGAAAGTCTTTTCCCCGAGAGGGGCGTTCTCCGCGTGGGTGGTTATTCAGAAGTGCCCTTTCTACTTTTTTTTTCTTCATTAACGTAGGGCCGTGGTGGGAGCGGAGTCAGTGACGAAAAGTCTTTCCCGAGAGGGGCGTTCTCCGCGTGGGTGGTTATTCAGAAGTGCCCTTTCTACTTTTTTTTCTTCATTAACGTAGGGCCGTGGTGGGAGCGGAGTCAGTGACGAAAGTCTTTCCCCGAGAGGGGCGTTCTCCGCGTGGGTGGTTATTCAGAAGTGCCCTTTCTACTCTTTTTTTTCTTCATTAACGTAGGGCCGTGGTGGGAGCGGAGTCAGTGACGAAAGTCTTTCCCCGAGAGGGGCGTTTCTCCGCGTGGGTGGTTATTCAGAAGTGCCCTTTCTACTTTTTTTTTCTTCATTAACGTAGGGCCGTGGTGGGAGCGGAGTCAGTGACGAAAGTCTTTCCCCGAGAGGGGCGTTCTCCGCGTGGGTGGTTATTCAGAAGTGCCCTTTTCTACTTTTTTTTTCTTCATTAACGTAGGGCCGTGGTGGGAGCCGGAGTCAGTGACGAAAGTCTTTCCCCGAGAGGGGCGTTCTCCGCGTGGGTGGTTATTCAGAAGTGCCCTTTCTACTTTTTTTTTCTTCATTAACGTAGGGCCGTGGTGGGAGCGGAGTCAGTGACGAAAGTCTTTCCCCGAGAGGGGCGTTCTCCGCGTGGGGTGGTTATTCAGAAGTGCCCTTTCTACTTTTTTTTTCTTCATTAACGTAGGGCCGTGGTGCGGAGCGGAGTCAGTGACGAAAGTCTTTCCCCGAGAGGGGCGTTCTCCGCGTGGGTGGTTATTCAGAAGTGCCCTTTCTACTTTTTTTTTCTTCATTAACGTAGGGCCGTGGTGGGAGCGGAGTCAGTGACGAAAGTCTTTCCCCGAGAGGGGCGTTCTCCGCGTGGGTGGTTATTCAGAAGTGCCCTTTCTACTTTTTTTTTTCTTCATTAACGTAGGGCCGTGTGGGAGCGGAGTCAGTGACGAAAGTCTTTCCCCGAGAGGGGCGTTCTCCGCGTGGGGTGGTTATTCAGAAGTGCCCTTTCTACTTTTTTTTCTTCATTAACGTAGGGCCGTGGTGGGAGCGGAGTCAGTGACGAAAGTCTTCCCCGAGAGGGGCGTTCTCCGCGTGGGTGGTTATTCAGAAGTGCCCTTTCTACTTTTTTTTTCTTCATTAACGTAGGGCCCGTGGTGGGAGCGGAGTCAGTGACGAAAGTCTTTCCCCGAGAGGTGGCGTTCTCCGCGTGGGTGGTTATTCAGAAGTGCCCTTTCTACTGTTTTTTTCTTCATTAACGTAGGGCCGTGGTGGGAGCGGAGTCAGTGACGAAAGTCTTTCCCCGAGAGGGGCGTTCTCCGCGTGGGTGGTTATTCAGAAGTGCCCCTTTCCTACTTTTTTTTTTCTTCATTAACGTAGGGCCGTGGTGGGAGCGGAGTCAGTGACGAAAGTCTTTCCCCGAGAGGGGCGTTCTCCGCGTGGGTGGTTATTCAGAAGTGCCCTTCTTCTACTTTTTTTTCTTCATTAACGTAGGGCCGTGGTGGGAGCGGAGTCAGTGACGAAGTCTTTCCCCGAGAGGGGCGTTTCTCCGCGTGGGTGGTTATTCAGAAGTGCCCTTTCTACTTTTTTTTTCTCTCATTAACGTAGGGCCGTGGTGGGAGGCGGAGTCAGTGACGAAAGTCTTCCCCGAGAGGGGCGTTCTCCGCGTGGGTAGGGTTATTCAGAAGTGCCCTTTCTACTTTTTTTTTTCTTCATTAACGTAGGGCCGTGTGGGAGCGGAGTCAGTGACGA